>NJDD01000642.1:241484-269950 GCA_002245505.1 Calephelis nemesis
GAAGGCTGAGTAACCGGGGTCGAGGTGGGACCTAAACCAATTGGACTAGGAACGCTGCTCCTCAGTACCAGTTCCGGCCATAGGGACACGCGAGTGGCGAACAAGGGCAGTGGGCCGTTTGGCTCGCGTGGGGTGGCGGAAGTGAGCCCGCGAAGGAGGGGGGTGAGCGTTGTACGTATGTCGCCACTGGAACTAAGAAGTGAAGCACGCTATGTTTCCGTGCAATACTTCTGACGATATGATGCCGCCTATTGAGAACCCATGAGGATTTGAACACTTAAAAATAGGCTATAGGTTTGCATCTATCACATTGCGAAACTACGTACCACTGGGTTATCTATCTTCACGCCAAGTCCCTTACGGGGTAGGCAGAGAGTATCGAGTGCCAGACCACACGATCCTGACAAACCTGTCTTGCTTCCTTCACATTCATTACCCTTTTCATACAAACACGCCGGTTTCGGAGACTCTTGACACTACCCTCGGATAATATCCGATTGATCTGATCGTGAAATGTCAGAAAAATACGGGTGCAAATACATACTGACACACACGTACAGTTTAGATAAAAAAAACTGTATGAAATTTAGAATAGAGCGTCACTACATGATTAAAGTGAATGAACCTTGGTCCTTTTAATGTTAAGTCTCCAGCTGTGCCTGATTTGTCCAATCTAGGGTAGATTGGGCAAAACATGGCGTCGCTAATTGTGTACCCAATAAATTATATCTGCACAAAATTAATAACAGCCCTGGTATTATAATTAATGTATAGCCTTTATTCTAGAAATATTAATTCTTTCAAGTAAACGTTCTAATAAAATTAAAAATACGAATATTAGGAAATATGAATTTTTTTGTCATACTGGCCATTTTAATCACAATTTTTCCTCTTTGGTTAGGAATTCCAAATTTAAACACTTATTTATTCTGTTTTTTTTTTTTCGTGTTCAGAAAAAGATTTTTTTTACAAAACAGAACCTATAGCATCTCAGGCCTATGGCCTCTATGGACCAAGGTTGTCTTTTAACACCAGGAAAGCCGTGAGCTTCATCTCTATACTAAGCCATTTAAAAACTTCTTAGATTAGTCCATTGGCAGGCGACTGAGTTGTCACATCTCAACATCACAGACATTTCGTTAAAAATATCGAAATCGGCAATCTAGTCGTTTTCTAAATGGATATGCTATATTTATTCTTGGGATGTTAACTGTCAAATCTTACTGTCTCATTCCATGGGGACAAGGGGCGAAATGATGCCGTCGTATGCTCGGATCCTATGTTCAAGAAACGAGTCGTTTTGTTTACGAAGGTAGTTGTTTTTGTAACGAATGGTAAGGTATCTGACTACGATCGTTCGTGATCGGTAGTTAACCCTGAATTATTTTTGAAAACATAAATAGCACTTCGTTACTTTTGGACAAACGACGAATGGTTGAACTTACGGATTACGTCTTACGAAACTAATGGATTAAGATTGGTTATAGGAACTGGGTAAAGCCTAAAGGTATTTTATCATAGAAAACGTCACAGCCAGTTACTATTTGTTTTTTAAAATTACTTTACTATCTCGATACACGTATGTTTAAGATAAAATACGAGTGACGTTAGAAAGAACAATGTTCGTCGGACAGAATAATTTGTTCAAATAGTAGGGGGCCCAAAAGCGAATTTTTGCAGTAACTCAAGCGAGGCAAATTATATGAGAGATACCTTGTACTATGGTTAAAAACCTCTTTTATACATCAAATCTCTATATAGAGGCATGCGTGTAGCGTAGTCTGCCGAAATTCGTTTTGCTTGAGAAAGATCTCGAATATGTCAGATCAAAGTACGGGCATACCGACCGTATGCCAATAAAGTGCATGGTTATTATTTCTGACGATTCGAGCATGAAGTTCGGGAAAAGTCAGAAACTTTCAAAAAACAAATTGTCTAATTTTATTAGTCATTAAGACGTCGAATCTGATTGGCATATTCGTCTTCGCAGACACATTCGGCATTAACAATATTATCTGATGGGTTTTGCGGATAAATAAATATATGTAATTGTTTTTTTGCTTACAGACGCTTCCCGCGTCACTAAAAAAAAATAACAGTCATAGATGACTATGAAGTCATATTTTATTCTTCACCATATAAATTTTAATGGAACTAAGGTCACCATGACGCTCGAGTATTTAGCATCCTGGGCTCTCCTACTACAATGAAACTGTGGCAGTTAGTTGAATGGTTTTGTCCGAGACCAATGAAAATCGTAAACTAGGTACATTAAAGAAAAAAACCCACTAAAGTTACTAAGAATTAAATGTAAGACTGAGTTAAATATGCAATTTCTATGGTTTAGGATGGTGAACTAGATTTCCTGCTGGAAAAAAATGCATATGGTTGTATGTATGGTTGTTACTTTTTCACGCAAATACTACTGACGTCTACTGTGACGTGTAATAGTAAACTACAGAATAACAAATAGTCTACAATTTATAAAGATTTCATAAATAATTTATAAATCAACAATTTTTACAAATAATTTACATTTTGTCTAGTTCCGCGTTCATTTAGAAGACAAAACTAAGCTGGCTTCAAAGAAACTTAGAGTGTTAAGACATGCGAAATACTAGAAGTTGAGGAAAAGGCTTTCCCTCTACAGAGCCCAAATCCGTGCTCATGTCCAATCCAAGGACGTCCAGTACGTATCGCCAAATGACATCGGTCCAGACATCTCCAACAACATAGTGTAAGAGACATAGAAGCACTACATGATCCTATAGACTCGACCATCTAGCCTAATTCCACCTGCAGATTCCAGGTAAGACACTACCTTAATACATAAAAAAGTATCTTCACGCCCTAGTCCCTGAAGATATAAGCAGAGATTGGCTGGTTGTACCAGCGTACCGACGCCTAGCCGAAGACACTAAGACCGACAATGTAATAGGTAGCAAGCCTATCGCCAACTACGCTCTATCCCATCCCGGGCATTTTGATTAGAACATTGAAAATATACATTTTCTATTTTTTTTTCATCATCTTCATCATCGTGCCTGGGACCTCAAGAAGTCAAGTCCGACTGCAGACTGTCAGACTACATAGGTGATTATTAGGCTATTATTAGATTGCTTTCTTAAATCTCAATTATATCTACTTAAGCTTCATTTGCAATTAAAAAAACGAGTGACGTAATTCACAAGGTAACTAATAACAATAGTGAATTAATTAAAACCGAAACAAACGTGAAATAAAAGACAAAGAAAAAACGCCATTCGTGTAACTAAAATCGTACATGAATAAATCGTTTATTTGTCATTATATTTCTTAAAACATTTATTAAAACTAGATGTCTGAACGCGAATTCATTAGAGTATAGATTTTTATTTTTGCGTCCCCCTTTTTTTATAATATTGGAAGGCAAACAAGCAGACGGATTTCCTGATGGTAAGAAATTCTCGCCGCCTAGAAACACCAAAGGTGGTGTTGGTGCGTTGCCAACCTGAGGCCAGGATGTTAGGCCTCGAGCAAAAGTAAGTTTGCCGGCTACCTTACCCTCCAAACCGGAACACGTTATGGCAGCAGGAATAGGTAAGGCGGTGGTACCAATCCGAGCGCGTCGCTGCGAAACTCTACCACCTTGTCAGATGTCACAGTGTTAGCCTATTTTTCAAAGGAGTCCGGACTAACACGTTTTGTGACAAAATTTTAGTCCTATGCTGTTATTTTTTTTAGAGTAACTTATGTTTGAACTCAAGTCTTTATTTATATACATATCAAATTTCATTGAAATCATTCTTCAATCACAACGTGTTCAATTTCCCCCGTGTTGGTCCAGGCTCCTTTGCAGAAAATACCACCTGCCTTCCTACCGAGTAGCTGGTGCCAGAGCATAGGCTTACCGTCAAAAACACCGTGACATCTGACTAGGAGATAGAGTTTCGCAGAGACTCGTCCCCATTGGTACCACCGCCTTATCTATTCCTGCCATAATTACGTCAGTGCTTGCCGTTGACGTGTTTCGGTTTCGAGGATATACTTATTTTTGCTCGAGGCCTAACATCCCGGCCTCAGGTTGGCAGTGCGCGATACTTTTGGTGTCTGTAAGCAGTGTGCTTCCTTACCACCAGGAAATCTGTCTGCTTGTTTGCCTTCCAATATTATAAAAAAAAATATTACAACGGTTTAGCCATGAAAGCGTAACATACAGAAAGACCTTTGCTTGTATAATATTAATATAGATTTATAACAACAGTCTAAATGATATTTCAGAATAAGGCTTTTATTCATAAAATTTTAGGACAGCTTTGGAATTCATTGTCATTCATTAAGGGATTTTCCATAAATTGAAATCGACGTGAAGATACTTTAGAAATCAAGAATAATTACACCCATTTTGAGCAAACTTAATTAGGACCCAACCTAACCTTGATTATATGACGAATTGCCGATTCTAAGATTTAAACTGTATATACTTTGGGCACGAGTCATTCTCACGATTTTACATTTGACTGGCTGCTCCGGAAAACTTCGTTTTACCCGTTTATTTTACATGGGATTTAAATTAAATTGTTTTTCCTAGTGTTATAGTAGAACGGGATAAAAAAGTATCCTATGACTGTCTCCTAGTTCTAAGCTACCTTCCCATTAATTTTCAGCCAAATCAGTTTAGCCGTTCTTGAGTTATAAATGGTGTGACTAACACGAAATTCTTTTATACAATATACTAGCGGCCCGCTCCGGCTTTGCACGGTTATGAAATATACAAATAAACCTTCCTCTTCAATCACTTTGTCTATTAAAAAAAACCGCATCAGAATCCGTTGCGTAGTTTTAAAGATTTAAGCATACAAAACGACATAGGGACAGAAGAAGCGACTTTGTTTTATAATATGTAGTGATAAAACCTAAACAAAATTTTGGACAATGCTAGAAATAAATATTATAATTATGTTAAGAATTCTCCACGTGGAAAAAATATCTGTATTTATAAAACAATAGCTGACCCAAAATACGTTGTCCCGTCTTGGTTATAAAATATAGTGAATTCTTAAATTTTTAATATTTTTAAAATGTTTTTATTTTTTTCATAAGAACCTTCTGACAATAATTTACATAAAAAATGCGATATTGGTTCACCCGTACAGGCGTGTAAATAAAGGTTAATTTATATAAATTCCTATACCTTCTTATTACTAAAAATGGACCAACGAAGGAGTATAATAAAGTTGATATTATAGTCTATATTACATTGTAATAAAGACCATAATACCAGGTTGATCCTTGGCGTAGTTTACGATGTCTTTAATAATAAGACGGATATAGTTTACTAAATAACATAGACTGAAAACCTAGACGTTTTTTAAACCAGACAACATGGACAGTTCGAGTAAATATATAAAATAGTACAGCAAGTCAGCATTGCACTTAAAACATCTGCCACGAAACAAAAAAAAATTTGAAGGTTATCAAAAGCACCAATAAAAAAAATTACCTTTTTCTTGAGCCGGTTCACTGGGAGCCCCTTGCGTAGACTCGGAAGTATTATCCCCGCTCTCGGACGGTCCATCTGAATCCTTATCACCATCTGTAGAGACACAATCCAACTTTAGCCGCGTCATTTCTTACACATAGACAGACGTAACTAACCTATTTCACGTAGAAACAAACAAACCGTGATACCAGCGCTTCAGGAATTCAAAACTGAACATTCTTGAACAGCTGTACTAATAAAATGTACATTGTATCGGTTCACTTATCGCACTTGATAAAACGCAGCCATATCTTTGCAATTAGTGTTGTGGCCGCGACAAAGGAACTTATGGCGCAATTTTCCGATACAGGTTACTTTGGTTAAAAATAAATTGGATAGCGAAGCGTCCGCGCTACGAGAATACCGGCTGATACTGTTGTGGTTCATGATCGTGCAATTGTAGTTTGAGACAAACGTCACACGCGACTAGGGTTACCATATATCAGGAAAGAAAATTGGGTTATTCCAATTTCCAAAAAAAAAGGTGCTCGGGATTAGATATGTGCCCGGTTGACGATAGGGTTGCCACCTATCAAATTGTGGGACTTAGTGTCTTCGGCTAGTCGTGGGTGCCCTGGTTGTGCTTCTGCCTATCACTTCGGGGATAAGGGCGTGAAGATACTTTTTCTAAAATTTAGGATGTGTCCTGAGATCTCAGGATTTTGAGGTGTTTCTCAGGAATCCGACCGGATATCTCAGGAAAATTTGGCCTATCTCAGGACTTTTGGGTTTTGAAATAAACTAGTGGTCGCCCATTGGTCGAAATTCGATAATAATAAATTTTAATATGTTGTTGATAAGAACGCCATCCTTATTTCTCAAGACTAACTACTTTGTTTCCAAACTTTTTAGTGCGTCATCTGTGATATTTTATCGTTAATAATATATTTCTTTGCGAGTGTCAAATGCATGGTAGTGTGGGTAATGTTTTATTTATTGATTTAATATACTTTATAAGCATTATATTGAAAAATATTAGATTCTACAATTCGCCTACACATAAACTGTAAGTATGCCAAATTTTATGCTCCTGCGTTCGCGCCATTTTCGTAAAAAGGGGTCCAAAGTTTTGGCATCACGTGTTAATATTTAGACTGGTTATATTCCTCTATACTCTCCTCTCATACCCTGTGTAGGAATGGAAAGGAGAGGTGCGGTAGCTTTGTGCGTGGGAGTGCATTGCGCGTTAGTAGCTCGCAGTGAAAAAAGCGAACATTGAGTAATTTTTTTCTAACATGATTATTTTTTACAGTCGCGACAAAATCTCAGGAGTTTTCATTGGATTTGGACTTATTTCTCAGGATTTCTAAAATTTCTACATGGTGACCCTACACGCGAATAGCATCAAGGTTAAACGTGTTTGCTAGAAGCCAGTGGAGCAGCACTTTTTCATCGCTTATAGTTAAGACTGTTCTCCGTCCTGAACAATTGCAGGGTCAAATAAACACATTTTTGACACGCTTCGTAAATTTTCTTTCGAAACGGGCCACAGCTATTAACATACAAACAAAACGTTTTAAACACGTGTGAAATGGAAAAAGGCGCTGGTTAAAAGTAAATGGAGATAATGGTGTAGTTTGAAGCTTGTTTATGTGTACAAAGTGGTATGCGTGAACGTTTGTTTGTGAATAAAAGACTGTAATACACAAAGTTTTCACCTAGTCTTCAGTTTCACATGACAATGATTTCTTTTTATCATAATATGATAGTAAGGAAGTAGGTATCTTCAAGCCTATATCCCCGAAGAGGTTGGCAGAGGCACCCACGATTAGCCGAAGACACTAAGTCCCACAATATGATAGGAGGCATGCCTATCGCCAACCGGGCACATGTCCAATCCCGAGCAACATTTATTCTATTAGAAAATTGGAAAAACCACATTTTGTTATTGTTACCCCGACTCAGGAATGGAACTCGGGACCTCATGCAGTCAAGTGCAACACCTAAACCGCTATAACAGAGAGTATGATAGTATCTCACGATTTTATGTACCAATACGGTTAAAATGTATAGAACCAATGTTCTCATCGTAAGTCCAATTTTATCTTTTTAAAAACAATGATTTTTTTATAGCGAAAGTTCAAGGTAATTACTCGAAGTCTACAGAGTTTTGTGCACTGGTAATACTGGTTTACTGTCATAGGGATGTGACAGCACCATCATCCTCTAGCGAAACAATGCAGTAATTTAGATGTGATGATGATGATGATTATTCTCCTACTGCAGTCAGAAAAAGTAGGCGACAGAGTGCTGTGCAGCAACTCCTCGCATTGATTTCACCGGTTTACTTATTCTTCCTGCTATGGGTTAGCGCTTGCCACTGTCGTGTTCCGTAGCCGGTATACTTGATCACGTAGCCTAAGACCATAGGATGTCGACGCACTAGTAACATTTGGCGGCTATATGTAACGATTATCTCTAACCATCAGGAAAGTCACCTACTCGTTTGGTACCTATTACATAAAAAAGTATTTTCACACCCGTGTCAGCAAAGAGATAGGCAGGTGTAACCAAGCAAATAACCAAATATATTAAAGTCCCACAGTGGGATTGATAGCAACCGGCCACTTATTCAATCCCGGGCAACGTTTTATATTAAACATTTGAAAAAAAATTTTTTTTGTTGTCTCGTGACCTCGTGAAGTCAAGCCCACTAAAGGGCTAATAGACCAAAGAGACGATTTAAAGGCAAGAGGAGAGAAATATTTTACGATGGAATCATTAATAAATGGTGTATATATGCTTGTAATTGTTGGAGCACATAGTAGTGCATTCATTATTAATGAATAAATTCATTAATTCAAATGTATGTATCATTTGGTAGGGGAGTCCAAGAAGCTAAATGTGTAGTTCCTCGATCGTCAAGGGGTTAGTTTTTGTAGAACGAAAAAAAGACAAATAAGGGCACATGATGTTATTATTTTCAAAGGTGAAATTTTTATTACAGACACCTAACCGTAACCATACGCGAGCGCAATAGATAACAATATTGGAAAATTGAGATTTTAAAAATGCAGTAGAGGTGTATAAGCATGGTACAAGGTATCTTATAATAATCTGAAGCGCTCGAGTTACTGCAAAAATCTCCGCTTGGGCTCCCCTATAACATGCATACTTACCAATTGAGGTTTATTATATGTTCGCTTTTAGAAAATTAACGAAGTTGGATCGTCGTTTAAATGGAACAAACACATAAACTTTTACATTTATGACAATATAAAGATAAAGACAGTGAAAACCTTATCGCCCACTTTTGAAATTTACAAAGACGTAATTTCAGGGCAGTTATAATCCAAATACCGACTTTTATTCCATTATTATTACGACTAAGTATACAAAATTAAGTATTTTCCAATATTTCCGACGGATTGCACTATTGTAGGTACTTACATTTGACGGGAATGGGACCACCTCGAAAGTTCCATCTTTTAAATAAAAAAAGAATTTTTAAAATCAGTTCAGAAATGACGGAGAAATCGATTAACATAGGAGTCGAATACATATTTTTTTAAGTCACTTAAAAGTTAAAAATCGTGTCCTTTTACATCACAACAGAGTTACGAGTATTTTTTGTTCCTGGAAATATTTAGGAGACTTAAGAGTTTATTTAACTTTGTTGAGTACTTTTCACCCTATACCTATCTAAATCGATTTCGAACGAAGAACTTAACAACGTTAAAATGAGGGCGTAGCCGCCAGCGACATCCTTACTTAAAATGGATTTAAAAAAAGTCTGTCCGTCGGATACGCTGTCACGACTAAGCCGATGGATGGATTTTGACAAAATTTAATAAGCATAAGTATAGTTATGCTTATTAAATTATAGTTAAAATCTGTGTTCAAACATAGGATTCTTTTTTTTTCAAAAAAACCCCTAAAAGAATAAAAGAATAAGGTTGTAGAAAAATCATGTTAATTTTTACCAAAGCTGTCATCTGAAGATAATCAAAAATCAACCCCCAAAGACCACAACAGGAGAAAGTCTGTACGAAAATCTATTCTAAAGTTGCGGTAAAAAGCTAGAATATTTATGAATAAATTCACGATTTTGTTAGCGTAGAACAGTTTCGAATTTCACACCAAGTTTCACCCCTATAGTCCTCGGGGGTTGAAATTTGAAAAAAATAATGCTTTGTTTGAACTCGGATCTTTAGCTATAAATGCATATCAAATTTCATCATAATCGTTTCATTGGCCGTCAAAGAGCAACAGACAGACAGACTTTAGCATTTACAATATTAAGTTAGTACTAGTATGGACAGATTTCTCACAAGAACCGCTTGTATCTCAATTATAAGATAAAAACGTCGGGTTGCGCTATTTCATCCTAATTTTTTTTTATATTTTTCTACCTAATACCTATTTATTTAATATTTATCCTAACAGGAAAATATTTGAAAATCAGCTCTAACATGCTTGATAGTAGCGCAATCTGCCGGATCTAATATTAATCATTCCAAAATCAACGACTACAAAAAAAACGACGTGCCATCAGAAGGGAAAACTTGAATATTAACGTTGTGCATTTTTGATACTGGAATGGTTAGGACACAATTTTGCACGAACTTCTTTAATTATCAGTATGAAAGTACTATCATTTATGTGGTAGAATACAATATTCATTTGTATTGACGCGAGTTTAGAAGTTTTTACCCATTCCAAAAAAAGGGTGCAACGCCGCTAAAGAAGTTTTCACTTCAAAATATGTAAGTAGGTATACATCTAATATGTCTATCTATTATAATATGTAGTTATTACATATAGTTTATGACAAATCAAAAAAATAAAATAAAAATAAAACAAATAAAAACCGCATTAACAATTTCAACACAATCGTTGTTTCGGTCGTTAATCAATCATAAACATTTTTGAATAAGTAAAACGTTACTTAGCCGGCTATTTAAATATTTAGTACGGTTAAATTGAAGGTCGGTTTCGTAAAGTCTTATAGTAGAAGATCCGAATATATTTTATAATAAATTTAGTGTATAGTATTAGAACACAATTAAATACATGAAACATATTAAAATGGCTTGCCTAAAAAATCTTGGACTGAATATGTTTAATAATGCTCTGTCGATAAAACAGCGTATCAAAATGGATAGAACTAGGTTTTTATGCCATCTATGATTCTTTCTTAACGTTAAATACTACAGCTGTGGCACAGATACACAACCGATTTGTAATAAACAAGTTTTTTCAAACGCTTTGAGGTTGTGGCAGTGTAGTGCCACTAACAGTTCTGCGTAAAAAAAAATTGACACTGCAGTGCCCACGGACTGTCATGTGGTTATCTGTTATTGTAATATTTAATGAAAAATATTTCTTCAAAAGATAAAAAAATGTTTTGTACAAGTTTTTTTAGGAAACCCATTTTTTTTATCTTTAGTCTTTAGTCATCGCATCACATCTGAACGGAGAAACCAATTTTGGTAATTCTTTTTGTTGTGTTAATTATAGTCAGGAGGAGGTTCACATGAAAAGAAAAAGCGAGAAATATACCGCAAACGGCTGTTAGAAAAACGATACAAAGTTCGCCGGGTCGGCTAGTTAATTACAAAATATGTTTCATTCTATTACCAGGTCGGGTTAAGTCGACTTATGTTCGGATCTTAGACCATTAGTGATACACAGCTTAGGTAATCTCGTTGCGATACCGCAGATATCGTAACTGTGAAATTGTAATCCGCTGCAATTTCAACGATTGAGAGGAAACGGGTCGCAATTGTCGCGTTTTAAGTTTAGTCTAAACTGAGTCATTCAACTCAACTACTTATTGCGCCTGTGTGGTCTAGTGGTCCGGTGGTAGTACTAATCACATTAGGGGTTCGATTACTTAGTTGGACAACTCGAAATGTATTTTGAAGTTATACTTCTTTTGGCGCGTTATGATAAAAACGATGAGAGTGAAATTTTAAAATCCGTCACACAAAAGTTACAGTATGAAGTTGCAGCGAGAGCGGACAGCGAAATTTTTCAACAAAAACAACGCTATCCGGGATTAGACATGTATCCGGTCTGACATTACTAATAATGAATGAATGAATGAATGAACTCTTTATTGTGCACAATTAAACTTATTACAAAATGGTACAATTAAGTATTAACAAGAGCATATTATTATAGTTTGTAGTACACAAAAGGCGGTCTTATCGCCAAACAAAGCGATCTCTACCAGATAACCTTAATAGTCTTGGGCTAGTCGTAAGTGCCCTAGTTATACCTCTAAGCCCCTAGTTATGCCTAAGTGGTAAAGAAGATAAAATAGTAGTTGTACTAATAATGTACACTTTAATCACGAACTGGAGCGAATGTCTACGCCTCGCCACGTAGTTTATGGTTCACAAGCTATTATTGGTTATCATTTGCTCCTATTCAACCGTTAAAGTTTAGAGCGTGATATTACACAGCTTAAAACTTTCCTCTAGAATTCATAAATGAAATGCAAAAAGACTTTTTCAAGTCCGACAGGTAACTAGATTGATGTTACTAACAAACGTTCTCATCCGAGATTTATTGACTTCAACACTTTAATAACATAAATATTTTAGAATGGTTATTTATGGTCTATTAACACTAGAAGTTAACTATTCTAGGTCTTTAGGAAAGATAATTTAATATAGTCCTCAGTAAGAACAATAGAATCCAAAATAATAATCGATATACTGCCACCGTTTTTATGAACGTTAATTTCTAAGTCTAGTCACTACTTAGTTTATAATGGAAAAAGGTTATTATAACCATTGTTGAATATCTAGCAGATAAGAACGCTTGGGATTAATTGCTCCTAATACCAATTGCTTTAATTATCAGTATGAAAATACTATCATATATGTGGTAGAATACAATATTCATTTATTGCGCTATCGTACACAAACATGACAACACGAACATTCGCGGAAGCGCCCTGCGCCGTCTTACGAATTTTCGATCAGGTCACGTGTCCTGACGCGAGTTTAGAAGTTTTTACCCATTCCAAAAAAAGTGCGCAAAGCCGCTAAAGAAGTTTTCACTTAAAAAAAATTACCTTTCTTCTTATCAGGAACAAGCAGCGTTTGGCCTGGGAAGATGAACTGCGTCGCGAGGCGGTTCAGCTTGGTGAGCTCCGAGGGTGTGGTGTCGAAGCGGGCGGCCAGTGACGTCAGCGTGTCCCGATCCCGAACCTGCAAACAAGCGGACGATCAATATTCAGCCGGATAACTTCACCACAACTCATTATACAACTGAATCGAGATTACGCATACCAACACTACCGACAAATTATCATATTATTGTTTGATATTGATATTTATTCCGTACTAGCTTCCGCCCGCGACTACGTTTCGTGCGGATGTCGGTCTAAAACTGAAAAATTAAGTTTTTTTTTCTACGTATTTTTCCAGGAAAAAAAGTATCCCCTTTTATGCCCAGGATAATAAGGTATAGGTAATTATACCAAGTTTCATCAAAATCGAACCGTCAGTTTTCACGTAATGCCTGAACATACAGACAAACAGACAGACAAAAAAAAATATGCCCGGTTGGTTTATAGGCTTGCCACCTATCACATTGTGGGACTGCCCTGATTGTGTCTCTGCCTACCTTTTCGGGGCTATGGGGGTGATGATATTTTAAATTTGCTGTTAGACTTAATAATTAACACCCTAAAATCAGTAACAATAGATGTAAAATTATTCAGGGTTCGTCAATAACCGTCCACTGAGGCATTTAACGCCAGAGAATTTGTTCACAGTGCCAATAGACGGGGCTCTGTGTTTACGGAGCCATGAAGGGGTCAACACGTTGTTAACTATGTGAATGGTTACTGAGCCAAATTAATAACGTCCTCGGGGTGCCAAGTAATTATATTCATGGAATTTTGAACAATATTACTTATTCTATTGTATGTTAATTTAATCTCTCTCATTTAAATAACAATTAACGTGAAGTATTGGGAGAGACATGTCTTCGTACTCATAGTTGAATAATAGAAGAGATGTTACGTTTAACAAATTGTTTGCTGTAGTAATTTTATTACGTTGAACTAGCGTCTGCTTAATTTCAGTGAAAATTGAGCTAGATTATTCACTGTTTAGTTTTGTTGTACGAAATAAGCTTTTCAATTAAATAACTAAAACAATATCTTCATGCCCATATCCCCGAAGAGGTAGACAGAGGCACAAACAGGGCACCCACGTCTGGCCGATGACACGAAGTCCCACAATGTGATATGTGGCAAGCCTATCGTCAACCGGGCACATATCCAATCCCGTGCAACATTTTTTTTATTATTAGAAAATTGGAAAATCCAAATTTTTTTTGTTGCCTGACCAGGGATTCGAACACGGGACCTCATGCAGTCAAGTCCAACACCCGGACCGCTAGACCACAGAGGCGACTAATGTTTTCTACATGACATATTTAACAGGGTCTATTCTACAAAGGAGACGCGGATGGGAAACATAAAGACTATTACGTACAAAGAACAAATGAAATTACAAAAGATCACATGAATATAACATACATATAAATATCACACTACATTCCCTGCAGGGTAGGCATAGATTATCGAGTGTCATTAATACAAATATTTGACAAAAACCAGGATGAGATTTTTACCCGGTACATGTTCATCATGTTAAACAAAAACGTGTTGACCCCTTCAAGCTTCCGTAAATGCACAGCCCCTTTTATTGGCACTGTGAATAATATACACAGCGCTAACTACTTCTGGGCGTATATTATTAACGGGTGCTGTGCTATAATCTCACTTGTTATAGTGGCTTGGGTTAGAAATGCAAGCACTTAAATAAAATAACTCCCCATGTTTGTCTCGGGAACGATTGGAGTATCTGACTTTCCTGCCAAGTAGTTTCAAAGAGATGCGCATTGAGTTTTACCACTAAAACCGTGACTATGAAAGCTGTACTTACCTATTCCTGCCGACAAACTCTGCAGTGCAGTGTTTGTGACTTGTGTATCCACCAAGCTTATTTAGGCATGAGGCTCAAAATCTGAGCCTTAGTTTAGCAACGCAATGTTATTAGCACTCTAAGTACACTACTGACACTACTTAATCGTCGCTAAAAATTGCCATATTTCGGTTTGGAAAAAAAACTTACCACTCGATATCCTAAATTCAATTTAAATTTCAGGTTAACAATACAAGAGCCTAGGCCCGGTGGTGTCATTTTCAATTTGAAAACCTTTTAACGGAAGTTCAGTAATCAGATTGTATTGTAGACGTCATTGCACATGTCACATCATTGGATAAGTGAAAAAAAAGAGATAGCTAATTTCACCTTTGTTTCTCCCACCAGTATATAAAATATTAAAATATTATGAAAATTAAGAAATGCAAGTACATTAAAACATTAGAAGAAAAAGTGTTTTTCTTATATAATACCGCTGATTTCACTTGTATTGTGTTTTAATTTATAAAACTGTGGGTTGTTATCCTAAAAAAGAAAACATGTGTACGTATGCAAGAACATATTTTTCTCATCGTAAGTGAATATTTTATATTATTTATTGAAAAATAGATTATTTAAACTTTAACGCTCTCAGAAACCAACTTTGTACAAACTAGCATAAAGTTTCCTAATTACAAAGGACACAGGTCCCACTAAAATACGTTGTCTTTCGAAAAAAAATTTGTCTTTTAAAATTCGATATGTCTTTGTAAAAGTCTTGTCTATCTTGTATATGTCACTTTCAATAAAAATGCTAAAAAAATGAAAACTAAAATAAACACACAATTTTGGAGTTGCTATTGAGGCGTCTTGTCTTAATAAAATTTGAGGCGATTCCTCTTTTAGTATAAAAGTTACTAAACCCTATGCCTAATCGGCGTAAAGCTAGGATTTTGAAAATGTAAGCTTACTATAGATTGATCATAAAAATGCCGTACTGGAACAGACAACACGGTGACTTCAAAATCATTTTAAATGTTGATATAGGTTTTTTTTTTGTTATAGAAAGGCAAACAAGCAGACGGATTTCCTGATGGTAAGTAAGAAATTCAAGCCGCATAGAGACACCAAAGATGGTAATGGTGCTTTGCCAACCTGAGGTCAGGATGTTAGGTCTCGAGCAAAAGTAAGTTTACCGGCTACCTTACCTTCCGAACGGGAACACGACTTAACGTTATGGCGGCAGGAATAGGTAAGGCGGTGGTACTAATTCGGGCGAGTCGCTGCGAAACTCTACCACCTAGTCAAATGTCACTGCGTTAGTGACGGTAAGCCTATGCTCGCCTTTAACGAGCTGCCTGGCAGGAAGGCAGATGGTCTATTCTGCAAAGGAGCCCGGACCAACACGGGGAAAAAAATTATATTATTCTTATCAAAAATACACAATAATTATGCATGAATGTACATATGTGTTAATTATAAAAAAATGCCTACCTCATTCGATGGTTACAAATATGTTGCAGAACAGACCGAAGTTGACTTTCATAATCAACCAATAGTAAATATACATTTGGAAAAATCCTGACAGTGTGCGATGCGGGTTAGTCAGAAGGTTTATATATTTTATGGGATTGAAATGTAAACAAGTATATGTATTTCCTATTAGTAAGAAAGCCAAGGCTACACGACGACCACGACTATTCTGAGTGAAACGAAAACGAAAGTGTTGTGAATGAGTGTGATAAATTACCTATTAGCTAAATTTCGTTTTTTTTTTATGACATTGGAAGGCAAACAAGCAGACGGATTTCCTGATGGTAAGAAATTCCCGCCGCCTAGAGACACCAAAGGTGGTAATGGTGCGTTGCCAACCACAAGCCGGGATGTTAGGCCTCGAGCAAAAGTAAGTTTACCGGCTACCTTACCCTCCGAACTGGAACACGTCATGACGTTATGGCGGCAGGAATAGGTAAGGCGGTGATACCAATCCGGGTAAGTCGCTGCGCAACTTTACCACCTAGTCAGATGTCACGGTGTTAGTGACGGCAAGCCTATGCTCGCCTTTTACGAGCTGCCTGGCACAGGAAGGCAGATGGTCTATTCTACAAAGGAGCCCGGACCAACACGGGGGAAAACCAGTTACAACCAGTTTAGTAGATTTGGCAAAAATCGCGGTCATACAGAAGCAGAGACAAGCAGACGAAAATTCTAAAAATGTGTTTTTAAGTCATCAGATCAATTTTATTAAATAAAATAAATAATAAAAAAAAACTAAATATCTTCAAAAATCAGAATTCACTCTTTTGATGTATTATTGAATACCAGCTGACCCGGCAGACGTTGTTCTGCTACCTATATTTTTAATGTGCTGCTACCTATATTTTTAATGTGATTTTAGTAAAAAATATTAGGGGTGAGTCACCCTCATCATTTAGGGGTATGAAAAATATATGTTTGCCGATTCTCAGACCTACTCAATAAGCTCACAAAATTTCATGAGGATCGGTCAAGCCGTTTCGGAGGAGTTCAATCGCGCACATCGTGACACGAGAATTATACATATAAGATAGACTATTATAAATCATAGTCCGAATTTAACTAGAATTACTCTAAGCTCGTTTTAACGTCTAGTTTTAATCTGTAGTTTAATATATTCTAAAATGACGAAATAAAGTCCAAGTACTGTATTTTATGCCCATAGTTATGTATTTTAATCAAAATCATTTCTATTTTATGCAAGTACATTTACATATCTTCAAAATAACATAATATTTGATGTTATTCAAATATATGTAAATGTGTAAAATTAACGCCATGTTACATGTCGACGTAAACGTTAAATATGAAATAACCCGTCCTCACTAGTTCGTATTAGAACTTTACTCACCGTGTAGGTCATAGTTTTAATCGGTGGTTGTGGTGGCAGCCTCTTGGTTTGTTCGTCTTCATCTGTAACAAAAGAAAAATGTTTATTGACGTGACAAAAAATCTTATAAGCTTGTACTGTTCTTTGACTATGTTTTACTAAATTTTTTTCTACCGGCCACGCCCCGGCTGCGCACGGTTATGCAATATACATATAAACTTTCTCTTCAATAACTTCATCAATTAAAAAAAACGCATAAATATCTGTTGAGTAGTTTTAACGATTTAAGTATACAAGAAGTGACTTTGTTTTATACTATGACGTAGTGATGCGATAATTCGGCCAATAAAAGTTTAAAGTTTTTTCATGATTACATTAATTTCATTATGATTCCGAGGTGGTCCTATATATTTTTTTAATACCGATTTAAGGTTTTGAATCATTTTTTTTATGTTATAGGAAGGCAAACAAGCAGACGGATTTTCTGATGGTAAGAAAATGACGCCGCCTAGAGACACCAAAGATGGTAATGGTGCGTTGCCAACCTGAGGTCAGGATGTTAGGCCTCGAGCAAAAGTAAGTTTACCGGCTACCTTACCCTCCGAACCGGAACACGTCATGACGTTATGGCGGCAGGAATAGGTAAGGCGGTGGTACCAATCCGGGCGAATCGCTGCGAAACTCTACCACCTAGTCAGATGTCACGGTGTTAGCGATAAGCCTATGCTCGCCTTTTACAAGCTGTCTGGCAAGAAAGGAAATGCAGATGGTCTATTTTGCAAAGGAGCCCGGACCAACACGGGGGAAAAGTTACTTAGTTAAAAGTTACTTAGGAAAAGTTAGTTAGTATACTTAAATCATTCATAATTGTTATCAAAATTATGTAAACATTACGTAAATCAAAAAAATAATTATCAAGTCGCGTCGTGGTACCTAATGATATATTTGGAGTCGGTTGCTGCAGTTTAACTACGCTTGATTATTTTTCATGTGATAAGAAAATAAAAAAAAAAAGCATCTTCACGCCCATATCCCCGAAGGGGTAGGCAGAGGCACAACCAGGGCACCCACGACTAAGACGCTAATGCCCGATTTCACCAAGAGTCCCTATATTTAGGGGACCTTTTAACGTGTTTTGGGGGACTGTTTTATATGAAAACAGTCCCATAAGTAACGTTAAAAGGTCCCCTAAAGTATAGGGGCTCTTGGTGAAATCGAGCATAAGTCCCTCAATGTGATAGGTGGCAAGCCAATCGCCAACCGGGCACATTTCCAATCCCGAGCAAAAAATTTTTTTATTAGAAAATTGGAAAAACCCAATGTCCTTTTTGTTGCCCGACCCGGGATTCGAACCCAGGACCTCGTGCAGTCAAGTCCAACAACTGAACCGCTAGACCACAGAGGCGATAAATAATAGACGATAATTTAATGTGATAAGATAGGGAAAGAGGCACACCCCCCTGATGGTAAGAGATAACCGAACCCGCAACATATAGGCATGTTGCTGGATCGTTGCAGTTTTGTGGCCAGTGTATAAGGCTAATTAGGGCAACACCTAGGAAGCCATTTACTCCGGGTAAGTCACTTCGACGTACTCCAGGTTTCGGGCAAAGCAAAAAAAAAACAATTACATAATTTAAGCGCAGTAAAACTGCAAAAAACTACACAAAAATAGAGCTTTTTGTCACTTTTCCTGGAACTCCATCACAGATCCAGACTTGGTGACAATGAAGCCACTTTGAAAGTAAATCAGTCCAATAAAGAAGCGGTTGAGAAATCGATTAAAAAAATATGTAAAAATATGAGTTGAACATAATACCTGCTCCTTCGAAGTCGGTTAAAAATAAATAAACACTACAAAATGTTGTTAGGAGGAAAATGATTTTAAGAGTTGTTGATTATAATGCGGTCTTTATTCAGACATAACAGTGTTTACATATAAATACTAGCTGAGCCGACAGACGTTGTTATGCTATATTTTAATGTGATTTTAGTAAAAAAAAAATTCGGGGTGAGCCATCCAGGAACTCACAGAAGAATGATATATATATAAAGATATAAAATTCTCGTGTCACAATGTTAGTTACCGTACTCTTCTGAAACGGCTTTACAGATTTTCACCAAATTTACTATACATCTTCAGTGAATCCCGGGTCGGGCAACAAACACAAATTGGGTTTTTCCAATTTTCTAATAAAAAAAATATGTTGGTCGGGATTGGATATGTGCCCGGTTGGCGATAGGCTTGTCACCTATCACATTGCGGGACTTAGCGTCTTCGGCTAGTCGTGGGTGCCCTGGTTGTGCCTCTGCCTACCGCTTCGGGGATATGGGCGTGAAGATGCTTTTTTTTTAAAAAAAAAACATTATTTATGGTGGAATAATAAACTTTATTATTATTGTTATTAATTTGATTTGACCAGAGTTATCAAATACTTAAGTAAAATTATCTCTAAGCACTTTTGAATGTATAGATTAATATCGAGCGATTATCTACATAATAACTGCCCTCTTTTATATGCCAATAGCTAATTGTGTTAAGGGTTTCGTATTTGTAATTGAGATAGAAACGAAACTTGAACATATCTTTAATTTTGCGTTTTTTAAGGTTTTAATAACTTAAGAGCAGGAAAACTGTAAAAACCGACTTCGATTTCAATAGTCAGCAAAATTATACAAATTGAGTATTTTTCTAGTTATATTTGGGATTCCATTATGAGATCAAGACTTGGTCGTAATGGGACCACCTCGGAAGTAAGCTGTTTGAATTAGAAATGACGGAGAAGTCGAAGATTATCACAATCACTACATAGTTTAAAGCAAAGTCGCTTCCTCTGTCCTTACGTCCCTTCGTATGCTTAAATCTTTAATACTACGCAACGGATTTTGATACTAAATTTTGATTGAAGAAGGTTTAAATATATTTTTCATAACCTTGCGAAGATGGGGCGGGCCGCTAGTAAATAAATAAAGTATAGAAGTCGAACATACAAATAACCTTAAAGTCGGCTAAACGCCGCAAACATTAGAATGTTGGATTTGGTGGTTGGTCCATTTCCTCAATAACCATTCCGGATGAAAGCCTACAACCGGTATTACATCGCTGCGTTTGGCAACACACCATTACTATATTCGGTATCTACAGGCGACTCGTTGCGTATTTCTTTCTATTAAAAGATTTGTCTGGTTTGCACAAAAAACGGATTGCACTCCGGGAGTGCCGGCAGAAGTGAAAACTTGAATATTAACGTTGTGCATTTTTGAAATTTTGGAATGGTTAGTGACCAATTTTGCACGAATTGCTTTAATTACCAGTATGAAAGTACTATCATTTATGTGGCCGAATACAATATTCATGTATTGCGCTATCGTACACAAACATGACAACACGAACATTCGCGAATGCGCCTTGTCGTCTTACGAATTACGAGATCACGTGTCCTGACGCGAGTTTAGAAGTTTTCACCCATTCCAAAAAAAGTGCGCAACGCCGCCAAAGAAATTTTCACTTCAAAAATTATCTATAAGTATCTAACTTACGTTGCGGATATGACAAGCCGACGATCTTGCAAACGTTTGATTGGACGTCATAAAAAACAATATACAGGTCTATATAGTACGGCTGTTCATTAGGTTTCATAATAACACGGTTATCCTTCGACGGACCGTTTTACACTACAATGGGTACGCATCGATAATAACCAATATAGGTCCAGAGCCGACGACCAGCAGTCGTCGTTTAAATAATAGCGTGACGTAACCTACGTGGGAACTGGGAGGTAATGATTGAATTAGATAAAACAAAACAAAATCGAAGTTTTCACGATATATATAGCTCGAGATGTTGGAAGGACTTTGTCTTTCCAACGACGAAGACGAAATTACTTGTAACGCTCCACAAGAAAAACCACAGTATTTTATCGCCGAATTTCATACTGCGTTCTTCGTGATTTAAGGATATTTAGTTTCTTGGTTGCCTTTCTAAATTAAAAAAAATTAACTATTTGAAAACTTCGTATGCTACATCGCAGGCTAGTTTTAATCATTTCAAGCTAACGAACTGCAGACATTAATGAAGTATAATAAGCAAAACTATATCAAACTTAAAGAATAACTCATGTAATAAAGGATTTTTAATAATCATCATCAAAACCACTTAATTAATACCAACAAATTTACTTATACCCAATTTACCTATTTAGATGCTTAAAAGCCAAAAATATTTTGTATCTTCACAAAAAAGTATCTTCACGCCCATATCCCCGAAAAGGTAGGCAGAGGCACAACCACCCACGAATAGCCACTAAGTCCCAATCAATTTTCTTTTTTGTTGTTTCGACCCGGGATTCGAACCCGGGACCTAATGCAGTCAAGTCCAACACCTGAACCGCTAGACCACAAAGGCGACTTTGTTTTATAATTTTATTATCTCTACAATGATAAAGTCCTTGAGCTATATTCTTGCTCTCGTATGCTAAAGTATGTAAATACAGTGTATTAAGTTTTTACGTATTCCAATGATTAGGTAAGTTTTTTGAATTTCAAATAAATTACAAAATTTTATTAAAAAGTTGGACAGTCAAAAGGCAGACACATTAACTTATTTTAAGAAAAAATACCAATTAAATAAATTAAAAAGCATGTTAGTTGGATTCTTAGATTGTTTTCGATAAAGTCAAAAGTTACTGCACTGATTTTACTGCGCTAAAAAAATGTAAAGGTAAGAAAGTTTACACTGGAGATAGAATTTATACGTAGGTAGGTACTAACTGCAATCCGACACTTAAAAAAAATAAAATATTTTTCGCAGTAATAAGTACTTATTTAATCTGAGACTGAGTAGCAAGCAATTAATAAATACAAACACATAAATAATTGTTTTATTCTATTTTTATGATATTGGAAGGCAAACAAGCAGACCAATTTCCTGATGGTAAGAAATTAGCGCCACCTAGAGACACCAACCACCTATTCAGATGTCACGATGTTAGTGACGTAAGCCTATCTATGCTAGTCTTTTACGAGTTGCCTGGCAGGAAGGCAGGTGGACTATTCTTCAAAGAAGTCCGAACCAACACAGGTAATAATTATTATGACTAGTGGTTGCCCGTTGGTCGAAATTCGACCAGGATAAATTTTAATATCTTGTTGATAAGAACGACATCTTCTTTTCTCAAGACCAACTACTATGTTTCTAAACTATTTAGTGCGCCATCTGTGATCTTTTATCGTTATCATCAATATATTTGTTTGTGTGTGTCAAATGCATGGTAGTGTGGGTAATGTTTTATTAATTGCTTTAGTGTACTCTATTTGCATTTTTCTTGAAAAATATTAGCGTTCTGCACTTCTCTTACACATAAACTATAAGTGTGCATTTTGCACACTTATAGTTTTAAATGCTCCTGCGTCCGCTGCGTAATATATAGATTAACGGTTAATACAGAAACAGTACTGCATATAAAACGTCAATATTGAATTTTAATAGCTTTTGGCGGTCGCCGACTCTTTTCCTAAATATGTATTATAAATTTGTAACTATTGAAAAAAGTTCATCAGTTTCCTCAAACCGATAATAACAGTACAATTAATTTATTTTTTCCTTGTCACACAGTCTACTCAAACACTATTAAGGGTGTAGCGGGTTTTGTTAAACTCTACCTATTTGCCATTCACCATTCACACTTCACCAATTGCCGTCCAGTCTGGCAGTTCGAAAGAGGGGAACAAAGGCGAAAAGAGTCCGGTTTCTCTAACTAAAGCACACTATCTGTCGTCGCGTCCGGCAGTTCGAAAGAAGTGAGCAAAAACAAAAAGGGGCCGGGTTCCCTAACTAGAGTACACTATTCGCCGTCCAGTCTGGCAGCTCGTAAGAGGTGAGCAAAGGCAAAAATAGCCCGGGTTCTTTACCTAAAGTATACAGCATCTACCGTCTAGTCTGGTAGCTCGTAAAAAGTGAGCAAAGACGAAAAGCGTCAACCAACAAGACCACTGGTGGTAGAGTGCTATAGCAATTTACCCGGATAGGGATCCACCGCCTTAATGCTTCATGCAAAAACTGCTGAACCGATTTTCATGAAATTTGACACGCACATACCTGGTTACCCTACCAGTAACCCTAACTTGGATTAACACGTAGGATTTTTTCTTTTTTTTTCAGAAAACATATTCCTGTGGGACCATTAAACACGCAGGCAATGCGGGAACAGTTAGTTGCGATATAAATACAAGAATAAAAAGAACCTAACCTAAAATAATAATAACATATCGAGTGCCTCCTAATAAATAATTTTACAAAATTAATTTCCATTGCAGTCTTTAATTGCCTATTTACCGCTGCAGGCGCAATCGCTTGCGTTCCAATACAGATGGTGTGCTACTTACTAGTATATACTAGTACATGAACAGTATATAGTTTTAAAGATAAATAAATTAAAAACATTCACAATCCAAAAAACATCTCAATCACTAAGATTTCATATACTTCATTAAAAAGAGAGATAATTAACCATTCCAACCTCAACACCGCCTGTAACTTTTAGTCAGTAATAATTAGTAGTGTCAATAAATACTCAAATTAAAATAAAAACTTTTGCAACAAGATCACAAAAAATTAAATTACCACATACACACAACTTAATAACTCCCTTCTAGAAAACTAGGACCAAAAAAAAGAAACAAAAGAACTGAAATATTTTCAAAAGAATCACAATATTATTTTCAAACACAAACTCCAAAAATATAAATTACCACATCCCAGCACCTTAATTTCGATCCTCTAGAAATCCTGAACCAGCCAAATATCAACACTCATACATACATAAATTCCCCAAAACAAAAACCTTTTTTTAGGCAAAAAAACAACCAAAAGTAATAATTATTGTTATCGTAAGGAATCACTGCGCGATCATACATACGAAACGCCGTAAGATACTTTAGTTTACATCTCTTTCATATTACATAATAAAGAACAAGACAAAAAACTTGACGAACGCTCGTATGATCCTATACCAAACGTGACAGAGATAAACGATCAGAAATCGACATTTATGAGTTTAAATCGAGAAATTAAGTATCGATATGTTTAACACAATTTTATAGAGTTATATGTAACAAATAAACACATTTTTGTACAAGAATAAAAGTCGACTAAGTATATCAGTGGCTAACTAAATACACACAACCTTATCTACAAAAAGATATCTTTATCTTTCTTTATCTTTAAGTGAAAGGTCAGCAAACAAGAACACAGCTCTCGTAATGGTGAGATAACCGTGGGCTTTAGACACCATAGATGTTACAGGTGCCTCGCCGTCCTATGGCCGGGATGTTACGCTTATTACACAAGTGTATTTCCCCGAGTTGGTCTGGGTTCCTTTGAATAATAGACCATCTGCCTTCCTTTCAGGCAGCTCGTAAAAGGCGACCATAGGCTTACCGTCACTAACACCGTTATATCCTACTGGCAGTAGTATCTACCCAGTAGTAATGGGTAGAGAAGAGTTTCGCAGCAGCAGCACCCGGATTGCCACAACCGCCTCACCTATTCCTGCCGCCATAAAGTCAGGGTAAAGTAGCCGGTAATCTTACTTTTTCTCGAGGCTTCATGTTGGCAACGCACCATTACCACCTTGGGTGTCTCTAGGCGACGTGAATTTCTTACCTTCAGGAAATCCGGCTGCTTGTTTGCCGTCCAATATCATAAAAAAAGTCAACGGACCACCCTAACCTCTGTGCCGGGATATGATTAAGGAAGAGGTAAAGTGGTGGATCCTTATCCGGGTAAGTTGCTGTATAGCACTCTACCACCATTGGTCTTGTCAGTGACGACGCATTTAACTCGCCTCGTACGAGCTGCCTGGCAGAGAAGCAGATCTATTCTACTCAGCGGACCAAACCAAATAATTAATAACTACTAGTCGCCCATTGGCCGAAATTCGACCATAATAAATTTTAGTATCTTGTTGATAAGAACGCCATCTTCATTTCTCAAGACCAACTACTTTGTTTCCAAACTTCTGTGATCTTTATTCGTTATCATCAATTTATTTGTTTGTGTGTGTCAAATGCATGGTAGTGTGGGTAATGTTCTATTTATCGATTTAATGTACTTTATAAGCATTATTATTGAAAAATACTAGCGTTCTGCACTTCTTCTACGCATAAACTATAAGTGTGCCAAATTTTATGCTCCTGTTTTCGTGCAATTTTCGTAAAAAGGGCTTCAAAATTTTTGCATCACGTATTATATTAATATATAGATAATTAAATAATATTCTGGTAGTTAACCAACGGGTGGACAACTGCGAAAGTTTTTGTCTCGCTTACTCCACCATAAACAGTAATCATCTATCACGCTTGCACATACTGTAAATTTGTGTTATAGGAAATTGGATAAAACTAATTTGCATAAAATCTTATCCTTATCAAATAATCTCTATTTATTACTGGTCTTGATTTGTAATAAAGAATAAATACATACAAACATATCTTTACGCCAAGCCCCTTACGGGCTAGGCAGAGGGTACCGAGTGCCAGACCTCACGATTCTGACAAACCTTTCTAGTTTAAAGATAAAGGATAAATCTACTTAATTATATCGATATTAGTTTCTCAATAACAAAGTTTTATTTGGAAAGTCAATAGTTGTACTTTTTTTTGAGGTGTTTGTTCTCTATTTTTGCATTCTAAGCTGTAATTTTTTTAAAACACGATTTATACGTTACTTTGCTGGCAGAAACCTCTTTTAAAGATGAGTTCGCCTTTTATATAATTTCACACTATTGATTTGTGTTGTGACTGTTTTATGTAGAATAAATATAAGTTAAATTAATAAATATTTTGATGTTTTTGCTACTAATAACATTTTGCGAAAACTTTTTTACGCTAAGGGATAGTTTAGAAGAAATACAATCAAGTAAAATACTGAACTAGGTATATACTCGTAGCATATTTTTTAACAAAGATCATTAAGTCCAAAATGTATTTAGGGAAGTGGACTTGATAGTAACCATCGCTTTAATAATAGTGTATTTACACCCTTTACACCCCTTTACCCCTACACTTTTACACCCCAATTGAAAAGACACAAAACACGAATAGATCAAACATTTTCCACGTTTGGTTGATTTCATTAACTAACAAGATGAGACCAACAGATAAACTTCAATCAGAACCAATTAGTTTCGAAATGAGCAAATGCGTTCACATTTTGTACGGGCTCACTCTAACAATTATTTCAATAGATAGGTAGGGTTCACCGAAGGACATTCATGATGAAAACCACCGGCTACAACATTCATTGGCATTTAGGCTCGATGCACACGCACGACTACCACTTACGACATGGACGTGGTCGGTGGTCGAGGTGGTCTATACATTTATTAGGATCGGAATCTGTTCCATAATATCTGAGCATTAACGTAATAAACATACAAAATAAAACAAAAACGTACAGTCGAGACTCCTTTAGGAGTTGGTTAAAAATTCCAGCGACACTAATACACATGTGGGTACTATTACCGTTTGAATGCAATTCATTTGAAAGAAAGAAAACTTACCACACATAACTAATAAAAAAACTAGCATACTTACCTAACTCAACATAAGGAACTTACATGACGTACAAAAAACTGACGGTAAGATATAATAGAGATAGAGTGTGGTAACATGAGTCTGCCAAGAAAAAGCTCAGTATTTGTTGAGGCTTGAAAAAGCATCTTCAGGCCCATATCCCCGAAGCGGTAGGCAGAGGCGCAACCAACGACTAGCCGTAAATACTAACAGGCTTAATTATAAACGTTGTTTAACTTTTAATCACCAATTTAAGTAATGTTAAAAAAAATTCTTATTCATAAAAGCTATTTAGAGTTAATCATTTGTTTAAATATACCTACTCTTAAATAGCTGTCACTTTAAGCAACCTCGGACCCTTGTTTAAAATTTTAATCAACAAAATGGCTGACTAAATTTCAAACAGCTGATTTTATGTGCATTGACAAAATGCAACAACTAGCCATTTAATATGGCTTATTTGTGTGTTCTTATGCTTTTTTATAATACACGCATTGAAATATTTTGATTTCGTTGAAGTGTGGACAAAATTGGACTAGACTACGGGCCCATGCCAAAAATAGATGGGTCATATGAACCACCAGGTGACGTATATAGGACGATATAAGAGCATTAAATAATAATATTTAGCATTATGCCGTCACCTGTAAGCTGTCCAACTGAGTGCAGGTGAGAATTCAAAAGTGCAGGTAGAGTAAGTCCGTTGTGGACCCTTATTTTTGTACGGCATATTTATCATTGGAATAGAAGCTGTACTGAAACAGTATGAAACTGATGCCGTACAGAATCAAGTGACCAAATTTAAATTTAATTAAAAAAATTTCCTGATTTCTGGCACACCATTTTGTACGGCACTACACGCTTTCTTATTATTTGTTATGGTTCTATCGACAATAGCAATGCCGTACAAAAATAAGTGACCAAAACGGACTTACTCTACCTGCACTTTTGAATTCTCACCTGCACTCAGTTGGACAGCTTACAGGTGACGGCATAGTGCTGAATCTTATTATTTAATGCTCTTATATCTTCCTATACACGTCACCTGGTGGTTCATATGACCCATATATTTTTGGCATGGGCCTGTAGTCTAGACGGGATATGTTGGATTTTGGAACAATATAGGACTGTAATAACATGTTTTATTATGGAGATGGCCAATGACTCCTACGAAGAAACGAATAGTTTTCCAGAGCATTTTGTTATGATATTGGAAGCATAAAGGTAGACAGATTTTCTGACTGTGAGAATTTCACGCCATCTAGAGACACCAAAGGTGGCAATGGTGAGATTTCAACCAGAGGCTGGGATGTCAAGCCCCGAGCAAAAGTAAGTTTACCGGCTACTTTACTCTACGAACCGGAACAATTCAACAGCAAGCGCTGACGTTATGGCGGCAGGAATATGTAAGGCGGTGGTACCGATCCGGGTGAGTCACGGTGCTAGTGACGGTAAGCCTATGCTCGATTTTTACGCGCTGTTTAACTCATGTTAGATGGTAGATGGTCTATTCTACAAAGGTACTCGAGCCAACACGGGGGAAAACATTACAGAAATGACATCATTTTATATTTAGCTTAGTAACATAATGTAGATGCATTAAAAAAAAACATTA
>NJDD01000642.1:271990-346516 GCA_002245505.1 Calephelis nemesis
CTTCATTAAGATCAAAATACCTCTGTGGTCTAGTAGTCCGCTATTGGAGTTGTTTACATGAGGTCACAGGTTCGATTCAGGGGTGGGGCAATTCAAAATGTGTATTTTTTCGAATTTCCTAATAAAACAAAGTCGTCCGGGCCTAGGTGAGAGACAGCAATATCCTATCAATGACTACACCATAGATGTTAAAGGTGCGTCGCTGTCCTGTGACTGGGGTGCTAGACCAATTGTGTAAGTCTAACAGCTACCCTACCCTCCGGAGCGGATCATGACACTGTCATTATGCAGCTACCACATTATAGCACACATAGCTAATATATGGGTACCTACGACTAGCCAAAGACACTAAGTCCCACAATGTGATAGGTGGCAAACCAATCGCCACATGTCCAATCTTGAGCAACATTTTTTATATTAGAAAATTGGAAAAACAACAGTTTCCTTTTTGATGATCAACCTGGGAATCGAAACAGGACCTATAAATATCTAACTTATAATAATAAACGTCACTAAAACATTGAGATAACGCTAATTATATTATTGTATAGTATTACTATTAAATATTCGGCCTCGAAGCCTTACATAATGTTGCTGCAAGGAAAAAATACATTCATATAGATAATAATATGTAATTTAGTGTAAATTATTTTTGTAACAAAATAATAACAAATTAAAACGTGCGTGAAGCGGACGTTTATACATTCGTTTTAGAGTTCCGTCATCGAAAGGCAAATACTACAAGGGTTACTCTTGAAACTCGATTTGATGCAAATTGGAATTGGAATCGGATGTCATTTTAGGTAGTCTTGAATACAGCATTTGGGGATTATTAACATTAAGTTGAAAATGCGATTTAATAATTTATTAAATTATCTGAACTTCGAGTTCAAAAAAACGAAGAGGTTGTCAATTCGGGCGGTGTAATTTTTTATGTATGTACACCGATTTCACCTAGGTTTCTTAACCGATTTTTGTAATTCTTTTTTGTTTGATGCGGAATTGTTTCGAATTGGTCCCATAAAAAAATGATTCAGGTAGGCCCACTACTTTTTATTTTATGAGCATTTTTTATCTACTTTCACCTATCCCGATTTCTATTCTTATTAAATTAAATCATATCAGAAATAAATTAAAAAGCCATTTACTAATATGTGCCATTTATTAATTTAATACTTACTTATACGAGAATTGTTAGTTTTAGGCTAGGCACCGACTTTAAACCTATTGGTAAATATTTTCTATCAATATTTAAGACAATAAATGTTTGTACAAAGTACTGTAGCTAAAAGTAAAACAGTAAACAAAAATACTAAAAGAAAAGATGTTTATTAGTGCTCGCTAGCCTAAAATTAAAAAAAAATATGAAGTCTCTAGGGTGGTGTCCTTCGTTTGAAGAGATCCCAGAGCTTTCACCCCGGTTGCCCTCCTCTACACCTGGTTCTGAACCCAACGGATTCCTGAGATTTCGTCCTGGTCGAATTCATATTAAAAAACAAATATTTCAAAAGTCCACAGATTATAGATTTTATCATAAATCAACCATTTATAATCTGTGTACGAATTTCACATCGTTTGGAAAAAAATAAATAATTCATAGTGAAGTAACAAAAAAGTACTAAGAAATAGCTTTACACAAAGATTTTTGTTAAAAGAATCTTTTTTTGTGTCGAGCAAATTTTTTGGAAGTTCAAAGGGAAAGTTCTTAGTATCCTTCCTGAAGAAATTCAAATGAGTATAAGAAGCCCTTTTAATTATTCGGGCCATACAAAAATGATTTTTAACAAGAAACGCTGTTCAGTTTCGTTCGTCCCTCCCCCGGATAAACTGGATGGATACGCTTTTGACATAAAGTGCGCTATTTACATATTAATACCACAAGGTATACAGCACTCGGTTCTAATGATGGTCTATCTACAACATATGTTTTTTTTTAATGTTATAGGAAGGTAAACAAGCAGACGGATTTCCTGTTGGTAAGAAATTCACGCCACCTAGAGACACCAAAGGTGGTAATGGTGCGTTGCCAATCTGAGGTCGGGATGTTAGGCCTCGAGCAAGAGTAAGTTTACCGGCTAACTTACCCTCCGAACCGGAACACGTCATGACGTTATGGCGCCAGGAATAGGTAAGGCGGTGGTACCAATCCGGGTGAGTCGCTGCGAAACTCTACCACCTAGTCAGATGTCACGGTGTTAGTGACGGCAAGCCAATGCTCGCCTTTTACGAGCTGCCTAGCACAGGAAGGCAGATAGTCTATTCTACAAAGGAGACCGGACCAACACGGGGGAAAAATAATACCACAATGTACACAATACTCGGTTCTCCTGATGGTCTATCTACAATATATATGGTATCTACAATAACCAGGGCATAACCCGTGTTGGTCCAGGTTCCTTTGCAGAATAGACCATTTGTCTTCGTGCCAGGCAGCTCATAAAAGGCGAGCATAGGATTACCGTCACTAACACCGTGACATCCCACTAGGAATTAGAGTTTCGCAGCGACTCGTACAGATTGGTACCACCGCCTTACCTATTCCTGCCACTATAATGTCCAATGCTTGCCGTTGACATGTTCCGGTTCGGAGGGTAAGGTAGCCGGGAAGCTTACTTTTTCTCGAGGCCTAACTCAGGTTGGTAACGCACCATTATCACCTTTGGTGTCTCTAGGCGGCGTGAATTTCTTACCATCAGGAAATCCGTCTGCTTGTTTGCCTTCCATTATTATGAAAATAAAACAATGCCATTGACGGCATAGCTGCGTCGCTATCTTGGACCGAGGTCTACGACGTCATGTGCAAGTCTACCTACCGAGCCGGAACACTGTGGTATTCCAGACAATGTCATTCCTAGAGCAGCTTGCGTAGTTTTAAAGATTTAAGCATACAAAGGGACGAAGGGACAGAGGAAGCGACTTTGTTTTATACTATGTACCTAGTGATATAGATAAGTGGTGTTAGGAAACCCTCGCGAGCAAGTTCCACTCGGACTTGACCTACCATTTCAGGACGAATTAAGACAATCTACATCCCTGACTTAGCGGACTTTAAAACTAAATTCAGTTTTCTACACTGCATTAATAAACAAGCCGTTTTTAATGAACTTGTTCCGGGAAACGATCGATGTAATAAAATATTGCTTTCATACAAAATATTTTGGTTTATTAAAAAATAGTTGCTCGCCTCAGGGTTTCAGTTAGAGTCGACTGTATCAACAAGCTTTCATTTTACTTGGTGTATGTATGTATGTATGTATATATGTATGTATGTATAAATATATGTACGTATGTATATAAATATGTATGTATGTATGTATGTATGCTTATATTCAGGGTGAAATCTAAATTTTGAATTCCATCTAATTCCCGGATGTTATGAAAATTGTTATGAGATCTGATGATGGAATCCTCCTTAAATCACCAACATTATCCTCTCGTATTTGGACTAAATTGATACGTTTCATCAGCCTATCTGCCAAGCAGCACGTAAGTGACGACGATTGGTTAAAATATAGGTCAATAGGTAATAACTATACTACTGGTAGTAGTGCTTTGCAGCAACTTGCCCGGGTATGTATCCACCGCCTAAATCATTCCTGCTGTCATATCACTCGGTCATGTTTCGGTTCGGAGGGCAGGGTAGCAAGTATACTTGTACAATAGGCCTAACATACCGGTCACAGGTCAGCAGCACACCTGTAACATATATGTTGTCTATAAGCCGTGCTTATCACAACTCTCTTGATGGTGAGAGGCGAGCGTGATGTTTAGACAAACGCCATAACGTCATGACGTGTTCCGGTTCGGAGGGTTAGGTAGCCGGTAAACTTACTTTTGCTCGAGGCCTAACCGGCCCCAGGTTGGCAACGCACCATTACCACCTTTGGTGTCTCTAGGCGGCGTGAATTTCTTACCATCAGGAAATCCGTCTGCTTCTTTGCCTTCCAATATCATAGAAAAAACTTAAATGTTTTAGGTGCTTGCGATGTCCTGTGGCCGGAATATTAGGTTAATTTTCCTAGTGTACCGGTTACCCTACCCTCGGGATCGACACATGACTCTGTCGTTATGGCGGCAAGAATAGGTAAAGCGGTAGGTCCTAACTCCGACGAGTTACAGCACGTCACCTACCACAAGTGATCTTATCATTAATACCTACAAATATTATAAACTAGCTTCCGCCAGCGACTCCGTCCGCGCGGATGTCAGTCTTCGCGTTATAAAACTGAAAAATTAAGATTTAATTTTTTTCTACGTATTTTTCCTGGATAAAAAGTATCCCGTTAAATGCCCAGGATAATTAGGTATAATTATACCAAGTTTCATCGAAGTCGAACCGTTAGTATTCACGTGATGCCTGAACATACAGACAGACAGACAAAAATTTTTTTAGTCACATATTTGGGTTCGGTATCGATCCGGTAACACCCCCTGCTATTTATTTTTTCAATATTTTCAATTTTCCTACAGAATTGACCCTTCTACAGATTTATTATATGTATAGATGCGAATGTAAGTTTCTTTGCAACAATTTCACAAGAAAACTACTTAATCGATCCTCATGAATCTGTACACATATTCTTGAAGGTATTAATTAAGTAACATATTTTAATGAATTAAATACCAGCGAAGCGTTGCATTAACGAAAGCTAATGGACCCATATACTCTTGTTAGCTCTGGCGAGATACCTGACTATGGTCTATTCTACACAGGAATAGTATTAACCTAACGATTTAGATTGTTGCAGACTGCAGTTTTAATCTTCAAAATAAATTGAATTACTATAAGGCAGAGCGCACACTGTAGTCACAAATTTAAACAAAAAGTTTTAAAATAATAGTATATTTTACAAAACATACATTGCAGTGCACAACATACGGTGGCGCGCACACTTTTAACTAAACAGCTTTTTTATGTGATAGGTCTGCTTCTGATGGTAAGATTATAAATAAATAGAAGGCCTATAGATACCATAGATGATACAGGCATAACTGTCCTGTGCCCGGTATGTTAGGCATATTGTGCAAGTCTACCAAAAAGTATGGCGATGGATCCGTACCTGGGCAAATTGCTGCACAGCACTTTACCACTAGTTGTCTTGTTGGTACTGACAGTATAGTGAGTGCACGTCAATATAGTACCCACAAAAAATGCACCGACAAGTCCGACTAACGATTGTCGCCTGCCCTTTTGCATTTAAGCCGAGCCGGCATCACTACATAGTATATGTTTTATATATAGTCACTACCTCTGTCTCTATGCCCCTTTGTATGCTTAAATCTTTAAAACTACGCAACGGATTTTGATGCGGTTTTTTAATAGATTAAGTGATTGAAGAGGAAGGTTTATATATATTTCATAATCGTGTGAAGCCAGGGTTGGCCGTAAGTCAAATATAAAACAAACGACCGTTTGTCTTTAAACTGTTGTGACCACAATGTGTGCTCAGCTTTACACTAAAATAAATCTTTTATCGGCGGATATATGTCGTAAACATCAATGTATGCAAATTAAAGATTTTTATCGAGACAGCTTTAAATATATCAAAACCACTCGAATGTTCTAGTAATTTCCCATTAAATTCACGTGACCTTGTTAAATTCAACCTGAAATCATCCAAACAAACACGTTTACGAGAAGTGAAACATAAATCATAATTTTATTGCATTATAATTAAAATAAGCATACTGAAACGATACTCGACGGTAATGTAAATAAACAAATCTATAACTAAACATCTACGTCTATGCTAATATTATAAATGGGCAAGTCTGTATGTTTGTCTGTTGGTAGCACGGCTAAACCGCTTAGCCGAAATTGAAATTTTGTGTGCATCTAGCATAAAAATCAAGGACTATAATAGGGGATGAGGAATGAAAATCTTAACTATTCTACGCTGGCAAAGTCGCGGGTGTTCATCTAGTTTAATATATGTTTTTCACATCATTATCTATAAGTACAAAATATTATAAAACTGCAGTAAAACTAAACATATTTAGTATTTCTTGGTTAGTACTTATTGTATACATGACACTCACAAAAAGAAAATTATTACGATATTTGTCGGATTGTCTGTTTTTTGTTTTCATAAGATTTTTCAATTTTAGTTGTTTTTTCAAATAGATCATTTCGGTAGGGTTGTACCATCAGCAAATAAGACGAAAGCATGATTGATAGCATCACGCAGATCATTTATGTAAATTAAAAAACGCAATGGCCCTAAAAACACTACCTTGTGGTACACCGCTGACATTAAAATGATAATTTGATATAGACTTTCTTGGCATTTCCACGTATTTTTGATATCTCAAAACACAGCTTTCTTTTTTCTAAATAACTTTAGAATAACTATAACGAGCTATTTTATTTGATACCTTAATTGCGCGAAAAACAAAAAATACATAATTATTCAAATAACTCTCGACCCAACGAAATTTTTACGTATTGAACTACTTCAAAAAGGGAAGAGGTTATAATATTATGTTCAACTCTCCTATATTTTTTATGTATGTTAATCGATTTCTCCGTCACTTCTGAACCAATTTCAAAAATTATTTTTATATTTCAGAGCATTTTCTTTGAGGTGACCTCGTTGCCACCAAATTTGGACAAAATCCAATAACAAAAAATACTTCTTTTTTGTACAGGTACTTTTTTTTTATTCGGTTGCCAATTATTGGCAACCATCTAAATTTATTGCCGTAAAACGCAACGCCTTTGTATGTCTAGGTTCTTTCATTCAAGTTCTATCAATCTCTCTGTTCTCGCTTTTATTCTTCATACTTTATCTTTCTTTCTTTCATCATCTTTCTAACTTGTGGGGGGGATACCCACCTACTTGTACAAGTACTTTAAGTGAGTTAGAATTTGGTTCATAGCACTTAAATATTTTTTATTAATAATATAGTTATCTAAAAAGACTGCAGAGACAGAGCTAACAATAGTTCAAATCCAAAATACGAATCATTTAAGAGGATCGAAAGATATTATGTTGTAAAGATTGCATACATAGTTCACACGTACATTCAAAAATACAAACACTCAGACACTTCCAAAACTTCAAACATACAAATAATTCCAGTGGATTTAAAGATATTATGTTGTAAATGATGCATACGGGATTCCCCGTGTTGGTCCGGGCTCCGTTGTAGAATAGACCATCTGCCTTCCTATGCCAGGCAGCTCGTAAAAGGCGAGCATAGGCTTGCCGTCACTAACACCGTGATAACTGACTAGGTGGTAGAGTTTCGCAGCGACCCGGATTGGTACCACCGCCTTACCTATTCCTGCATCGTCATGACGTGTTCCAGTTCGGAGGGTAAGGTAGCCGGTAAACTTACTTTTGCTCGAGGCCTAACACAATGACCTCAGGTTGGCAACGCACAAATACCATTTTAAGTGTCTCTAGGCGGCGTGAATTTCTTACCATCAGGAAATTTTGCTTGTTTGCCTTCCTATATCATATTAAAAATATATCTCTTACCACAAGAGCCCCGTGCTCGATCAATCAATCAATCAATCAATCATTTATTTGCTTAAATATTACATAATATTCGAAATCACATAAAAACTACACTTGCCCATTACTCAAACCTAGATAATAATATTGAAACCACACTCTACGATTAAACAAATAAACAAAACTATAAGTGAGTATATTTAGGATCAATTATAGTTTACATTGCAACCGGATTCAGTTTTATAGCCGACATGTTTATTTAGAAGGCAGCTCCCGGTGCCAGATCCCGATAGCAATCTCTACTGGGAATAGATCCGAGAGACATTAACGAACTGTCACAATATGAAACTCATTTTCTTGTCATATTTTCTTTTTATCGCGCTGTTGGTCGAGTGGCTAGCGTATACGCCTAACTACACCGACCAACCGCGAGGCTCGGGTTCGATTCCCAACGGGGGCAGATTGTGTGATAAGCATTTAGATGTCTGCATTTTCCGGGTCTGGGTGTTTACTAAATTTATTCTGGTACATATTTAGGTATTTACTGCTTACCCGGCAGACGTTGTTCTGCTATGAAAGAATTGGGGTGAGTCACCCTTATCACTAAGGGATATGAAAAAGATTCACCCTCAACACTTAGGGTTATAAAAAAATAAATGTTGGCCGATTCTCAGACCTACTCACGTTAATCACCCTTATCACTAAGGGGTATGAAAAAGATTCACCCTCATCACTTAGGGTCATTAAAAAAAATAGATGTTGGCCGATTCTCAATATGCTCACAAAATTTCATGAAAATCAGTCAAGCCGTTTAAGAGGAGTATGGGAACGAACATTGTGACACGAGAATTTTATATATAAGATATGCATTAGTTTCGTCAACTAACACCCATGACACAAGTATACAACTTGCTTACTTTGGGTTTAGATTCAATTAGTGTAACTTGTCTAATGCCCTTACCATGAATTTACGGTTTGGTAAGTTAACTGTCCTCGCTACTGCCTCTGTAAATTACTTGTACGAAAACTTTAAACAGCGCCTCTATTGGCAACTGAGAGAAATATTATTTTAGACCAAAAGCGTCATAGATTTCGACATGTAACTTACCGAACCTAATCTATACCAATTACCAACTCATGGTACAGGCTCAGGTTTATCTACTTATTATATACATAGTAAAGTCTGTTATTTAATCTCGGGGACTGAATTGACAGATGTAAATGTAAAGTTTCCAAAATATAATAACCGATTTTTTTGTAGTACTGACCTATTATATCGATTTTGGGAAACGTAAATTATTGTCGATTTTTCATTTCAGAAAAACTAAAACCTGTTTGATATTGCAACCCTAAATTTACATAAAAATGTTCATAAAAATATATAATAGAAAAATTAAGATACAAAAACAAGAAGTACACTTTTCGCTAAAATATGCCTGGAATTAACATCCTATTCTACTTTTATATTAACAAGGTTCAAACTTATCTTTGATATGGCCGCTAATTTTGAGTGAATGCTTACTTTATTTATTGACCGAGTCTAAAAAAGAGGAAGTTATCAACTCGACTTTAGTCGGCCAAAAACTATATAGTAAAATTGATGAATCTTTTTCGGAAAGGTAATGGTTCTGAGGTAATCCCACATTATCAACATGATCCGACTGGTAGTTTTTGAATCATACTTACCAATGAAAAAATTTTCGTTTTGTATAGCTCATAACTACTAGGGGGATGCTGATAAAAATGTGAGACCATCTTAGAATCGCAATGTGGTCAACAAAAGGATCATATAAAGAGATAAACCGGAAAAACTGCAGGAAAAGTGAGAAAACCCACACTTTAATTTAGTCTACACAAACAGTAATAGCTGTTGATGTTGAACGAAACGAAGTTCGCCGGATCGGAAGGTCTAAATTTAAAATCAAAATAATAAAATGCCTAAATAAGAAGTGTATTTTGTATAGACATTATGTAGAATAAATGTATTGAATTTTGACATTTAAAGTGTAACTTATGAATTTCAATTTCAAAATAATATTCAAATATTTATGTGGACGGATTTCATCATCTAAAATAAATGATGATCACTATTATTATCATTAAACTAATTGAAGTTGCTAAAATCTTCCAAAATATTCATCATTCCATCATCTCTCGTATGTAAAACTACAACTAGGTATATGTAAAGACAAGTTACCTCTGTTAACAGCGTCAAATCTGCCCTCGACCTTCGAGCGCAGGGAATCGAGGTCAAAGGGCGCGGCGAGCCCGTGGTCTACGGAGCGACTTTTGGACCTGAAACCACGTAAGGATCACATTATTACTTATTTAAGGAAGACCTGCTCCACCACATCCAATTCGATATCCACTGCGGGAAAGTATAAGAACCTCCACCTACATTATCGACGTTATTTAACTAATTAGCTTCAATGTACGTCATATACTTATAGGTAATGGAAGAAGATATAGAGGCCGACCAAAGAGATAATATATCTTAAGTACTAATGTTCACATCAGGGTAGTCTCTTTAACATAGGTAAGTACAATAAGGTAAAACAACTTACTAACGCTTAAAGACACGCAAAGTGGGATGTTAGACTAACAAAAAGAAAAAAGTATCTTCGACCCCTATCCCCGAAGAGGTAGGCAGAGGCACAACCAAACACCTACGACTAGCCGTAGACACTAAGTCCCACAATGTGATAGGTGACAAGCCTATCGCTACCCGGGCACAAATCCAATCCCGAGCAACGTTTTTTATTTATTATAAAATTGGAAAAACCTAATTTTCTTTTAGTTGCCAGACCCGGGATTCGAGCCTGTGACCTCAGGCAGTCAAGTCCAACAAACTGAACCGCCACAGAGGCGAAGGATGTTAGACTAAATTTATAAATCCTATTAATATTATAAATGCAAAAGTTTGTGAGGGTCCTCTCACAAACTTTCATAGAACCATCATCTTAACCAAAACTTAGAGGAACCAACCAAGACTTAATGACAAGGACACCACCAAAGAAGTACGCTCTTGCAAATAAAAAAATGGATCCATAAACAAAAGAGAAACTAAGATATTCTTTTAATATTATAAATCAGGTCACACTCTATCTATATTCCAAATTTTATATAAATCCGTTCAGCCATTCGAGCGTGAAAGAGTAACAAATCCACACACATACGCACAAACTTTCGCATTTATATAAGTAGGATAAGTAAAAAAATTACAAATAACTCGTATCAGAGATTAGAAAAACTTAAATTCTTTGCTTTAACTTTAGTTGACTTTATATTTATTAAATAAATCTAACTTAAAACTCATGAAACTTTCCTGCCAATATTATAAAGGCCATGCTTTTTCCCAAGCCCATTAACTTTTTACAAAGACCCGTACTATATATTCAAAGAATTTGTTTAAACTGTCAATCTCCGTCGACTATGTCAACAAACACCCACTCCTCTGGGAATAAACACAAGGATTGTGCATCACATGAACGCACCAACCGCTGGCCACCGACCAATGTAAACATACGTTGCAAAAATAAACACACCTAATTAAATAATCGCTTAGCTAAACTTTATAATTAAATTAATATTCAAGAAGCAAACATAATTTTTCACAACATTTTTTATCAAAGTTTGCTTAGCACTAGAATTAATCCAATAATCTAGCCTGATATACTTGGCTTGATAGGGAAAAGAAAGTTTTATTGACATAATAATATGAAAAAATAAATGTATTAATCGTAATTAAGTTATAGTTTTAAAGAGCGAGGTCTCTTTACACAGACTTAGCAAATATAAAAGAAAACCTCACACAGCATTGAAAAAGCTACATGAGTAAACTATTTTGTATTATAAAGATGATTGATTGATTTCTGTACTATGAGTTACTTCTGGTATTTGTGCTTAAAACTTAGTTAGTTAATAGTTAAAGTTAATATAAGGACAAAACAAAATCTTTTCCAGACTTCAATTTCAATTCAACTGGCAACATTAAAGTATTTTCCTACAAAAAATAATAATGTATTTCATGCATTGTATTTCAATCGAAAGTTCCCTAAGTTCAATTTCGAAAATACATTGGTCAGATCAATGTTTTTTTTTCGATTTAAAAAAAGAACATTTTAATGATGATATAAATCTGTTCTAACATCTACAAAGCCGGAAGATGTATAAATAACAGGTATTACTAATAAATACGGAAAAACGATCACAAACACGATATTTATCTTCATAAAGCTTTAAGACCGGAACCATCTGACGTGAATTTTTGACGCCATTTCGGATAAAGTAAGCTTACTTGACGATCAAATGCGATTACCGACTGAAAAACATCACAGGGATTTAAAATTCGAACGTTTGAAATGAGGGTATAAAAGAAAAAAACAGTAATCACAAGTGACGCAAAGCAATAAAACTTCCCAGTGACTGTACGAATAATTGTCGAACGTTAAAAACAAATGACCCAAATAACATCAACAGCGTTGATATGCGAGCAAAGGAACGGGATGGAGTCGAACATCTTTTATTGACTGTTAAATATAAACAGAACAATAATCTAAAGAGTAGACATTATTATTTTTTTTAATAAAAATTGAGAAAGGATCGAAGCTGGTAATCGAATAATGATGATGGTAATTGAATAATCAAAGAATATCGAATATGGGAAGTATCTTCACGCCCATATCCCCGAAGAGGTAGGCACAACTAGGGCACCCGCGACTAGCCGAAGATATTAAGTCCCACAATCCCACGCGTTACAAGAATATTTGTATAAATCTATTCGAATTTGAATGTGATAGGTGGCAAGCCTATCGCCAACCGGGCAACCATGCAATTCCGAGCAACATTTTTTAATTAGAAAATTAAAAAAAAACCTTTCTTTTGCCTGACCCGGGAATCGAACCCGGGACCTTAAGAAGTCAAGTCCAACACCAGGACCGCTAGACCACAGAAGCGATATATATACAAATAACAATAATCTAAAGAGTAGATATTATTTTTTTTAAGGTTCATCGTTTTACCCGTGAAAAAACAACAACAGCTGTCTGCTGTCAGACAGACTTTCGCATTTATATTAGTACGGATTAGTTGGCTAGAGTAAGCTTCAGTCTACTTGATAAAAAGTGAGAAAGGATCGAAGATGGAAGTCTCTCACGCCCATATCCCCGAAGAGCTAGGCAGAGGCACAACTAGGGCACCCACGACTAGCCAAAGACACTAAGTCCCACAACGTGATAGGTGGCAAGTCTATTAGAAAATTGAAAATAGAGATTTTCTAACTTTTTTCGTAACCCGAACCCGGGACCTCAAGAAGTTAAGTCTGACGCCGGACCGCTAGACCACATCGAATATGATCGAAGACGGAAGTTTGTTTTTAGGAGTTAGGACCAGAAGGTCCCCATTTACCCTTGAAGACGCTTAAATCATAATCACCAAATTATGAAACGAAACTATAGTCTCTGCCTACCTCGTAAGGGGCTTGGCGTGACGATATGTATATATTAAGCGATTTGATAAGAAGCGAAAACTATTGCCAACCGGTCTATATATAAAATCATAACATGAGATAAATAAATTTCTTATCACTGAATTGTAATCTTTAACATTAATTACTTATTTACACACATTAAAACAAGGACATAAAAATAGATTATTTTAATATACAAGTTTTACGTGTGGTCCTCGTCTGCTTGTACAACTGGCTGGGATACAGTAGATCTATTTAAATTTTGCGCTTCGGCTATATTCGTCAAGCTTCGGAAATCCGGATGTATTTTAAAGAAATCTATATAGAGTTGTTATAACATAATTAATCATTTCGCTTAAATTTAGATAAGGTCAGCCAATTTAAAAATAAAAGTATAAAGGGTAAAGCCGAAGCGCTAATTTAAATAGTAGTACGGTACAAGCCTCTGACAGGGAATCAGTAAGTTTCTTGGTTCAGGACAGCCAAGCCAAGTTCCTACGATAGCCAAGACACAACTTATTTTGCAAGCCACGACCTCGCAAATTAATCGTGTTACTCGTATTGGTCTGGGCCCTCTGTTTAAGATGACTCTTTGCGTGGTAGCTCGTAAAAGGCGGGCATAGGTTTATGGGTCACTACCGATAGGACTACTAGTGGTAGAGTGCTATGCAGCAGTACCTGGGTTGGGATACCTATTTTTGTCGATACAATTCCATTGTCAATGTTTTTTCTGGCCTTACATCCCGGCCATAAGATAGCAACGCACGGACACCTCTATAACATCTATGGTATCTTAAGGCCACGGTTGTGTCTTATATCAGGATTCTGCTTGTTCGCTGTATAACATAAAGAATCCCAAGCCATGGGCTTCAAAAAACACTTTTAATATTTTTGTACGGAGACACCAAAAGGCCAATAGTCGGATAGTGAAAATTTAACGTAAGAGTATGCATAAATGCTAATTACCTGCATTTCAACTAAAACATCAACACAGAAAAAGAAACACATTTCCAAGCAAAAATATGCAAACAGCTCTCGGAGAAATATGACCATTATGAAACACGAAAGGCCTCCTCCGACTGACAGATCACGAATGGGCCTCGGAAATGTCAAGAGTTCACGAACCTTTACCACGAGTAATTTACGTATCTAAATCGTTTAGTTGTCTTATTTATCAGTAGAGGCGCTGTTCAAATTGATTATATTACTAGTATTATATTACTAGTGGTCGCCCGTTGGTCGAAATTCGACCATAAGTTAATAAGAACGCCATCTTAATTTTTTAAGACCAACTACTTTATTTCCTGAATAGTTAGTGCGCCATTTGTGATCTTTTATCTTCAACATCAATATATTTGTTTGTGTGTTTCAAATGCATGGTAGTGTGGGTATTTTTTTATTTATTGATTTAATGTACTTTATAAGCATTATTATTGAAAAATTAGCATTCTACACTTCTCCTACACATAAACTATAAGTGTGTCAAATTTTATGCCCCAGCGTCCCCGCGCAATTTTCGTAAAAAGGGGTCCAAAGTTTTGGCATCACGTATTAATATATAGATAATTTACGGGGACGCGATCGAGTATAGCGCCGTGAACTCGTGGTAAGGGCTTTGTTACTAGTAAAAAGGGGATGTTACCTTTTGTAGGACTGGTCGATGCTTTCAGCACTCCTCGACAGCTGCTGGGAGGCGCGCCTAGACCTGCATGCAATACAACGAGCTAAAACCAGGCATTTCATGCAAATAATATCTAATATTTCTACCGAGATGGAGAATACTATGAAGATAAATTTTGTGTATCAAGCAATCAGGCGGTTCCACTAGTGATGGGACTAGAAATTTATTATATATTATTCTGGAAGTAATTTTATTTTTCGATAAAATATTTTCAACTAGTTGTTTCAGGCTTCGCTAGTGTTTTATATGAATTTTACTTGCGAAGACCCGTTGCGATATTGGTATACTATAAAAAGCCTAAGTCCTTCTCGTAAGTCTTTTGTGCTCATTCATTTAAATCGGTTCAGCTATTCTATCTAGGGAGGCTTTAGTACATACAAAAGCAACAAATTTAGTTCTACAAGTTTTAAAAAATGGCGAAAAAAAGAATTTGATTCTCCATACATTTTGTCTGAGGACAATGAACTCTTTGTATGAAGAACTAAACTTCTTTCGCGATTTTCTAAAAGTTGCAGAATAAAAATGTTTGCTTTTAATGAACTAAAGCCGTCCCAGAGAGGTTATGCGTTTGTTACCAGAAACCCTGTATACCTAATAGTAGGAATATTCGAGTCAGTGCGAGATAGCATTTAGTATGTTACCAATAACTTCTTGTTAGAGTTTTGGGATAATTTAATTAAGTATTCCTCTTATTGGCATCATAAAATCTTTTCTGTAGTCCAGTTATCAATTTTAAAAAAAAACAGGAACAGTATAAACTAAAACTGCGCTAGCTTTAGTCTGTCTCCACTATGGAAAACGTCTGCGTGCTTGATATTATATTCTAATAAAAACCCATCTCAATAGAAATTACAAGCGTTTCTAAATTGGCTACAAAACATGTCTATTTGTTAACATCTATCTATAGAACGGTGGATATCTTTGTGCCAATGTAAAAACTCTAGCAAACAAAACATAATCTACGTGCCAAAACAATGCTTAAAATAATTATTAACTTCACAAAATGTTTTCTTTACTGTTCGTGTTAAACTTGCTCATGCAATAAAATATTTTTGAAACAATAAAACTAGTATGTTGCAATTTAATACTCTAACTTTTATTTTTCTTCTTAAAATAATATGAAAATGTCATTTTGATGCCAAAATCTTTAAATTTTCAAAATTAGGCACAGACGGAGCAAATTTTGTGCTATTTTAAAATTTGAAGATTTATTCCAGTTTTCCAGTTTATTTTTCTCAACGACACAATTTGAAATTGTCATATCAATGCCAAAATCTTTAAATTTTTAAAATTATACAAAATCATATTAGTTTTTGTGCTTAAAGACTTAATCGAAAAACATAAATACAAAAACAATACATATTTACGATTTCAATTCAACTGGATTTATAATAATCTATAAAAATATTGTAAACCTAATCTGAATATATTTCTTTCAAATAGCGAAAAGAGTTACATTTTTAGGTAAAGATTTTGTTCTTTAAATAGCAAGTAACTATTACTCAGTTTTAGTTAAATATCCTAATTTTTAAACATCTTGGCTATAATTTAAAAAAGGCTTCGGTATTGATTTGAAATACACAAAAAACATTAAGTCATATAGAATACAGACTTATTGAATAAAATTTGTTTATCCCTTATATTTACGAATATTAAGAACACTGCTATTCGAAGTCTCGACAAGTAAACGTGAATATACCTACTATTTTGGATTGGCGTTAGCCTTTGCCATTATTCAAGATAAAATTTTCAAGATACCCGATTTTCCAAAATCGGGCTTAAATTATTAAAAAATAGTCATTAGCCGTCATGTAGCAAAGAAAGTCATGTCAGGGTCTTGAGCAAAGCGGTGGCCTCTTACTCAAGTTTTATTAGTGAGATTTGGCGAGAACGAGGAAATACACGAAAGAGTCTTCACGATTATTTCATTTTTGCACTTTAACTGAACAAAATTGTACAAAATTTCACCAAAATATAAACTAAAAAACTAATTTCCTTCAATATAAACACAAAATTTAATAACAATGAAAAAGCTACGACCATATTTTCTCTAGATAACGCGAGAGAGGTTATATCTATTTAAAAGAGAAATTATAGTTTAACATTTCTGATATTACGATAAACCGCAGAGGCTGCGCTTTCTCTGGTTAACACTTGATCAGGTTTTACTAGTTCCAACTTAAAACATAGAAAGGGTTCATAATTTAAGAAAATATTTAAAAAACTATCTGCGTTCCCGCGGCTTCGTCAGCGTAAAATAGATACGATTTTCATACAAAATTTTATACACTTCTCGTATTATAAGTCTTTTTGATGTTTGGTTTTTGCAAAAAAAAAGTGGACTATGTTTAACCCCGAATCTTTAGCTATCTTAATATATATTTATGTTACGTGTCACGTTGTTTATCCGCGACGGACACCTAAATTACTTAACCGATTTTAATCAAATTTGCACACCGTGTGCACTTTAATCCTACTTGAAAGATAGAATAGCTTACATCTCAATTTATGCGAAGCCTGAACAGGCAGCTAGTATGCATACAAGATTCATCAAAATCGTGAAAGCGCAACAGACAGATAGAGAGACAGATAAAAATACAGACAGACAGATAGACTTTCGCACTTATAATAATAAGTATGGATTATTTACTTATATGAGTTATGAATAAACACTATACACAGCTTATATTGGATGCTTTTCGACGTCAAGTTGTTGTCAGTGGCTTTACATGGATTTTAAAGTTATAATGAAAAAACTCTACAGCGAGAACTATTTTGTATACAAATATTGAAGTAGTTTTTAGTAATTTTACTGTAATTTAATTATTCCAGTACAACTTAACTAGCTACTTCCCTCGGCTTCGCTAGCGTATTCAAAACTCTCCTGCGAAATTCTAACTCTCCTACGAAATTCTGTAGGAAATGATGAACGGTAATGAATTTTGAATGTTTAGATCTGTATCTCATACTGTATGTAGACATAGGTTATATCTTCTAAATATATATTTACACATACATATATTTGTACATAAATATATGTTTATATTTTTGTATGTTTTTCTTATAAAATATACAAAAGATAAGCCTACGTCTACTCTCTCCAGCCAGAAATTAATATGTATAGACATATCGAGATACAATATAGCGTATGAACTCTCCAAGGTCATTTCAAGTGCTTAATTCATTAAAATTACTTTTTATAGAGCAAATGTTATTAAATAAAAAAAGATTACAATTTCCAATAACCTGGCAATAAGTAGTATTTAATTAAAAAAAATCAAACTATTCACGTCCGTCTTCATTACTACATTGCTTCCCTGTCCCTATGTTCCTTTGCACAAAAACTACGCAACGGATTTTGATGAGGTTTTTTTTAATGGATAAAGTGAATGAATAGAAAGGTTTATATGTATATTTCACAACCGTGAAAGTACTTATAGTAATATATAAATGATAGTTCAAACTAAAAACGAATTAAAATCAACACAAATTCAAACATTCGTAAATGATGAGCATAGTTTAAAGGGTTCATTACCAACAAGATCACTGGTGATAAGAGTGGTGTGAAGCTACCTGCCAGGGTAGGGATCACCATCTACCTATTCCTGTCGGGTTTTTGTCGACAAAAAGGAGTGACAGTGATTAAAATCCGTAATACAGATGTGACTTATTTTTAGAAGCAGTAAGTAAAAGTTAATGGACTTAAACATAAAGTTACTGTAACTTAGTAAATTATGTGAAATAAAAATTACTCCTAAGTATATAGGCTAGATCGTAATGTAGATTAAGAAGCTTATCGAAGCCTCTTATATAACAAAAAAAATACGACAATGGAATTATCGTGTTCCGGTTGGAGGATAAGGTAGCCGGTACATATTAGGCCTGACACACATAATAGCGAGGTGTATACAACCGGTGTCTACAGCCCCTGGCTGTCTTTTACAAGATAGCAGAGTGTTCGATGTCGTATCCATAAAAAAGAAAACAATAAAAAATAATACCAATTAAAAGTCAATAAATCAATCACAGCTAACATTGTGGTAAATTTTAAACACTTCACACTATAACTTTTAACTAACACATTATTACATAGAAGACCACTAATCAGTATGCAACAGAGAAGTTGTCTGGGGCGGAAAAGTTCCTATCTATCAGTTATATAAATAACTAACAAATATCTCTATAATAAGCAGGCCCCGCGTTAGATCGACCAGCCACATGCGACCTATTCGTTGTTTTACATCTATATATCACTACATAGTATGAAACAAAGTCACGTTCTCTGTCCCTATGTCCCTTTGTATGCTTAAATCTTTAAAACTACGCAACGGATATTCATGCAGTTTTTTTTAAATAGTTAAAGTGTTTAAGGAAAGGTTTATGTGTGTATTTCATACCCGTGCGAAGCCGGCGCGGGCCCCTAGTCTTCTTTTATTATAATAGTTTGTACATTGAAGACATTTCATAAAAAAAGGTTATTAAAATAGAATGAAAATCGACATACTTTTTAACTAATAGTATACTCACGCCCGTATAATTACCACTTGTATGATCTATGTGAATTAAATATTATGAATATATATCAGATTTTCTAAACAGAACAGAAAAAAGTATCTTTACGCGAGCAACCCTGAAGAAGTAGGTAGAGACACCAAGACACCCACCCACAACTAACGCAAGCCACTAAGTCCCACAATATGATAGGTGGTAAGACTATCACCAACCGAGTAGGTATAAATCCCATCCCGGGCAAACTTGCTGTTTTTATTAGTAATTAATGTTTTTATTAAATGTACAAAATCTTGATTTAAAATATCATTTTACATAAAAAACTTCGTTAACCCCTACAAATCCTGCATAAGAACCATCTCGATCTCGTTTTAAACTAAAAATAATGTATTAAAATCGGTCCACCCGTTAAAAAGTTATTACGCTACAGACATACACACAACTCTGTGAGTTACTTAAACTCATAACATCCCTCCTTTTTCCATCGAGGAACACGAGAAAGTGAAGCCGCAGGTATAGGCTTGTCCTTTTCATTTGATTGAACCATTCATATCAAGAGAGGTCTTTAGAAAATGGATCTATTGGGTTCAATCACAGAAGTAGAAGGGAGGGGAAGGAACCTTGACATCGGACGAACGATGCAAACTTATATTTACAAACATGTGAATGTTATCGTTCCAGTTTCATCCAGACGAGAACATTGATATTACATACAAATAATAATGTTATTTTGTCTACGTGATGATAACAATATCTATTTATTTAATCTTTTACTGCACTAAAACAAATTAAATAATACTGATTGGCGAATTTCTTCTTTTTTGAGAATTTTTGATGAATAAAGGATAGCGCATATTTGAACGGGCCGCATTGGGGCGTATCACATCACAATAATCCGACTAAATCGCTTTTATACATTTTGTATGGAGCGACACACGCTCCGTTCCATCAAAAGTGTGTGGCTATCCTTACAAGAGACATTATTTAAGAGCAAAACATCTTTTTTTTTCGTTTACTTGCTCGTTAACTAATATGAAGAACACAAGCAAAACCCTACTGTATATAGAGTTGTTATTATACAATTAATCATTTCGCTTAAATTTAAATTAGGTCAGCCAATTTACAAATAAAAGTATAAAATGTAAAAAGTGTAAAGCCGAAGCGCATAATTCAAATAGTAGTACTATATATAATTATAATATCCTAGCCTATCTGATTAGCATATTGTATCAAAATATTGTAACTCGTTGAGTGTTTACAAAACTTTAAATAATGTTCGACACTTCGAACCTTCAATGACTATTTAATGAGATCATTTTATTACTTAAAATGTCATTGAAAATAATTTAAGCAATATATATTTTATATGGCAATCAGTAATTATGTTTATCGGTAATATTCAGGTTTCAGGGTTCCGTACTTCGATCGAAAAAAACCAAACAGAACCTACAGAATTATTTCGTTTCCTCACCGTCCGTCCGTCTCTCAAGACCTGAAGGACAAGGAGGAGGTATCAAGCTAAAATTTATACTAAATACTCAGGTTTACTGCCCCTTGACGACGTGAAAAAATAAAATCTTCTAAGCTAACGCATTTAAAAAATACAGCCAAATGCCGCAAATTAAGGCAAATTTTCGAAACTTGAGAGAGATTCGAAACTAACAGGATACTTCCCATGAACTCAATTTTGAAATTTGATACTCGTACGTTTTGATTACAACACAGATAACATTAACATTGCGACTCCCGTATTTGTTTAGTTACATTATACAATTAAACGTTGTGATGGGTGAACTTTTACTGACATACCTACAGGTAATTAAATAATATATTTTGTAACATCTTATTTACACGCATATTCCGCGAATAAATAATTTTCATTTTTGTACGGAACCTTAGGTGCGGGAGTCCTTCTCGCACTTGGCCGGCTTCTGAATATGTTCACACCATATAATAGGTAATAAAATGTAAGGTCAGTTGTCAGACATGACTGATGCAGGACGTCGATGGTCTGCATTTCGGAAACTGTCGTAAGTTAAATAAATAAATAATAATATAAACTCTGTGGTGTAGCGGTCCAGGTGTTGGACTTGACTGCATGAGGTCCCGGGTTCGATTCCCGGGTCGGGCAACAAAAAGAAAATTTGATTTCTCCAATTTCCTAATAAAAAAAATGTTGCTCGGGATTTGATATGTGCCCGGTTGGCGATAGGCTTGGCACCTACCACATTGTGGGACTTAGTGTCTTCGGCTAGTAGTGGGTGCACTGGTTGTGCCTCTGCCTACCTCTTCGGGGATATGGGCGTGTAGTTACTTTAATATAAAGATTTTGCGGACATTTCAACGTGGTGGTCTGGGTCCACTGAGTAGAGTAGCCAGACAGCTCATAACAGTCAAGCACTGGTTTTAATACAGGTCATTACCAATAACCAATGGTGTGAGTGCTGTACAGCAACATGCCCGGGCGGTGGATCCTTAATCTATCGCCTTACCTATTCCTACCGCCATATAGACTGTCATGATCCGGTCTAGAGGTTAAGTAGAGGTATAGAGAGTAGACTTACTAAATAGGCTTACCATCACGGCCTCAGGACAGCAACGCTCCTGTAACATCTATGGTATCTATAGGCCACGATTATCTACCATCAGGAGAGCCGTGTGTTTGTTCACTGACCTCTCATATAAAAAAACCTACTTTGCACCTTTATTTCAATTTTTCACGCCTATCTATACTAGATATTATAAAGAGGAAATGTTTGTTTTTTGTTTGTTTAAAATAAATTTAAAACTCCGAAACTACTGGACCGATTTCAAAAATTCTTTCACCCTTAAAATGCTACATCATCCCTGAGTGACATAGACATTGATTTATCAAAATCGGTGCAGTGAAAGCCAAGTTACGCAGGCGAAGCTGTGTGAAACTGCAAGTAAAAAATAAACTAGTAATATAAGTCATCGTATTGGAAAGAAACATCTAGCATGCAATATGTACATATAAGAATACCTATAGCCTTAAGACAATAAGGACTACGCAGTCAACAACATCGTGTAACCAGATCCATTGCATATAAAATGACGAACTATTAATATAAGGAATATTAATAGAGGTGTTTAGTGAATTTGATACCGGACTACCGCAACCGTAATATAATACCTGAAGATGTATTGACAACACAAACATATTATACTTGTAGAATCTATACTTGCTATCGTCGGCAATTGGTGGAATTCCATTGTATACACACGTTTTTTTTTGTAGTTAACTGGGGCCTACCATGAACGCTTATAGCAGTATTATTTCCATCTTGCTAAATGTCTGCCTTTATAAGCAACTTTATTGTATACGTCATAAGGTTGTCTTTCTCGACTGACAATTAGTATTGTTAAAATAGTACTGTTTTAAGAGCTTATGGTAACCCCCCTGATCGTCAGTAACATCCAACTAAATAAGTATCTTTAGTTTCAAAGCCCCGATGATGCTGTAACAAGTGAAACCGGTTGGCTGGAGAGTAACAGAAAGTGTTAAATAAAGTGTATAGTGGATAAGTACAAGTGTTTACTACAAAAAAAGTGTAGTTATATTATTCTTGTCTATTGGAGATTAATATTAACAACACTGAAACAAAAGGTGTACATATATATTTGTAATAAGGCCTACCACAAACGAGTGGAACGGAAATTCGAACGTCGCAAATAAGCCGAAACAAAATTTCAAACCCAACAATCCTTACAAATCTATGGACCAACCACACATATTAGTAATTTTCTATACGGAATTCACGAGTCGTAATTTTCAATTCTAAGTTCCGATATTTTATCGAAACGGATTTCTATAACGATATCTTAAGTCAACCACGTATGTTTGGAATAATACACGAATATGCATCAGTAATCTTTCGTACATATTTTATTAACCCCCGACGTAAAAACACCCCTCGTCTTATAAGTTTGACGTATCTGTCTGTATGTGGCATCATAACGCCCGAACGGATGCAGTTTTTTTTATATTAAAGGTAACTTAAGTGCGAGTGTTCTTAGACATATTTGATAAAAATCGATTGAGCCGTTTAAAAGTTATGGGGAGTGAAATTGGGGAGATTAATCGATTTTTATACATTTTAAAGGGAAATTAAGTTCTTGTGGTGGTTTTTACATTTTAAAATGAATTTGGATTTGTTATGGCCGTAATTCTGTTTCGTTTTTTCGAAACGGTAATACATAACAAGACTTAACGTCCACCGTATATACCATATAATTATAAAATCCAACATACGTTGTTCTGAATAATTCCATCCGAAAAATTCGAAACGGAATTTAGAACACAGCAAACAAATCTACGGACCTTAATTTTTCCCATACAAACTGTTATTAGCCATCAGCCGGAAGGAAGTTCGTTGGCTTTGCTCGAAATAAAGATAAAATATTACAAAGACTTTTTTGTTTGTATTGAATAGGCTCTAAAACTATTGGACTGATTAAATATTTTTTTTCACCGCTAGAATTCTTTATCCATTGATTAATTGAGTGCGATTTACGGCCAATGTTAATAATCATGTATCTCTAAAGATGGATTTCAAGCAATCTAGATAGCTGCATATCCGCCGGCCTATCCTATACCTAATTGCCATATTTATCATGTCCAAAGATATGTTATTGACAAACGATAACATAAAAATAGATCAAAATATCAATCTTGGACAACAAGTTTTGGATTGGGATTGTTATTATTATTGGCCGTTATTGTGATCTGTGGTGAGTTCCTCGACAAGGTAGACGAGGGATGTGACAAGTTGGATTGTTTTCAGAAACCTTACTTTATTCATGTTTCGGTTACGCTAATAGGCGATGGGATCGTTCGTTAGGCTTGTCACAATGTCACGTGGAAGACTTCTCGCCACAACGAGTTTCGCGGAATGGTAGAGTTTCGCAGCGACTTACCCGGATTGGTACAACCGCCTTACCTATTCCTATCGCCATAACGTCTAATGTTTGCCGTTGACGTGTTCCGATTTGGAGGGTAAGGTTGCTGGTAAACTTACTTTTGCTCGAGGCATAACATCCCGGCCTCAGGTTGGCAATGAATCATTACCACCTTTGGCGTCTCTAGGCGGCGTGTAATTCTTACCATCAGGAAATCCGTCTGTTTGTTTGCCTTCAGGCCTCAGGTTGGCAACGCACCATTACCACCTTTGGTGTCTCTAGGCAGCGAGAATTTCATCAGGAAATCCGTCTGCTTGTTTGCCTTTCAATAACATAAAAAAAAATAGCAAAATAAAAGCTTGCTGTACATGTATTTCCGCAAAGTAACGCCTGACTCAATTAAGTATTTCATTATCCATATTTTTAAATGAAGAAACACTTGTACTGTTTTACGTATCGCTTATAATTTATTATTTTATAAATAGCCTAAGGGTTTCGCTTAAGAGAGCATCATCAGGGCCAGAACTTATAAGCGATACGTCAAACAGTACAAGTGTTTCTCCATTGAAAAATATGAATATTTGGAAGTTTTACCAAGCGCCAACGATGGAAAATATCAAATATATTTCATTATCCATTTCAAAAACCCGTGCAAAGCTGGGTCCGGCCGCTTGTTAACTTAACATAATGACCGAAATAAAAAATAGTGGTAAACAAATCCCACATTATCAGTTATTATCTCGTCCATATGACAGTTGACTGATACAAAGTAATCTATAATAGTTCAAGAGAACATTTCTCAATCACCCACACGCGATACTATTAAGCAATAGATAGAAAAAAACATAATTAAGTACGTATAATTGCAGAACTATTATCGCAGGATTCTATAATATACGTGGGCATTGATACGCCAGCGGACTGATGATGATAAATGGTGATGGGTTAATTCTGTGATCAATGATCATCACGTTCCAGTTGCATTGTTAACAATGGCGTATTTTTTCTGGAAGAGTTCGGCGAAGAAGCCCAAAGCTCTCCTGAAGTTAAGAGACAACCTGGCTTACAGACAGAATATATGTTATTTGTAACAACTTGCTTTTATTTGGAGCGTAGCGTAGTCAATACACTGAAAAAGCAAAAGGAAAGGGCTAATGGCACGTTACACCAGCCTAAGTTGGTTACTAACGCACCATTACTTCTTTTAGGTCTTCATAAGCGCCGTGTCTCTTTTGTTTTACTTTGATCTTGTTGACTTTCCAATATTAAACACATTATAAATAACATTATACAAAAGTACAACTACGTACTTCTACAAACCGTTAATGCCTTTGATAAAAAAACACAGTTATTTAAACAGCTGTTACAACGCAAAACAATCGAGATTCTTATACTGAATCCCGATTTCGAAATTCCGAAACAAAATGGCGGCCCACACAAACTCACATATATCCTGTACTACAAAATTCGAATGCATGTGGTACCTCCATATATTTGTGTGGATTTTCTGACTTCAAATTTTATTATAAACGAAATTCCTTTAAATAATTCAGAAAGTATGTAGCGGGCCTAAATGTTGCTGTAGTTACGACCGCGTCTTATGTTTATAGTGTCAGGATCCTTGCAAAATAGATGTTCATATTTTTAGACAATTTCAGTACATGTAATAAATAATAAAATATATCCACATAAAAAATAGAATAATTAAAAGTTTCTTTTGCTTGAGCAAGAGTATCGCATCATTCACGTCAAATAACAAAATGTACATTAATATCGAAAACAAAAAAAAACAGTTTTTTATGTAATAAGGCAGCAAAGAAATACACGTCTATAGACACCATTTGTGTTATAGGTACGTTGTCCTGTGGCGGAGGTGTTAGACCTATTAGAGCTATTTATAATCTTAATGTAAGGGATTCCCTGCGTGAAAAATTCAAAGAAATAAATATTTTAACCTGCAGTTCTCAATACATTTATGAGAATTTAATGTATGTCAAAAAAAATCTATGTATGTTTACAAAAAAATGTGATGTTTACAATGTAAATACGAGAGATAAAAATAATCTAGCCGTATACAAAACTCGTCTTCATAAAATTAGTAAATCCTTTTTCGGTCAATGTATACGTTTTTACAATAAGCTGCCCATTGATATTAGAGATCTACCTATTAATAAGTTTAAAAAATGTATAAAAGCAAACTTATGTCAAAAAGGCTATTATACGGTCTCAGATTATTTGGAAGATGAACATGCTTGGGGATAGAGATTTCAATCTCCCACTGCAATTTGTAATATAATTTGTTGTACCTTTTATTTTAAGTTAAAATCAGATTGTAATTTGTATTTTTAAGCTAGATTATATTGTAAATATTATTATTGAAAAAAGACAAGCCCGCTGAGTTTCTTTCGCCGGATCTTCTCAGTGTGAGGCCGCGATTCCGATCCGGTGGTAGTTTAAAAAAATGTCGACGCGCACAAATACCACTTGTATGGTTCATGTGAATAAAGAATATTCTGATTCTGATTCCTATTGTGCAAGTCTACCGTGGTGACTATGGAAGCAGCAGTGGGTAAGGCGGTGGATCTCATCTTGGATGAGTTGCAACACGCAACTCTACCACCAACCAGTTTGTTGGACATTTCTCATTGTAATGACCGTTTAAAGTTAAGTCAAGAAGGCAGATGCTTAATCGTACATTCATATTCCGTCAAGTCATTCGAGTCACGGTGTTTTAAGTATCTTCACGCCCATATCCCCGAAGAGGTAGGCAGAGGCGTTTTAAGTAATTATACTTTAGTATCTACTTGTTTATCCATTAGTACATGTGAACTACCGAAGCCCTTTTTTGTGATATTGGAAGGAAAAAAAGCAGACGAATTTCCTGATGGTAAGAAATTCATGCCGCCTAAAGACACCAAAGGTAGTACGTTACTTAATGGTGCGTTGCGAACCTGAAGCCGGGATGTTAGGCCTCGAGCAAAAGTAAGTTTACCGGCTACCTTACTAACCGGAACATGTCAACGGCAAGTACTAACGTTATGACTGTCTAAAATATGAACACCTACTTTGGTAGGACCTTACATGTATATTAAGCTCACCCACGAGAACCTATTAATATATCGGAATAAAAAGTAGCCCATGACACTCTTCAGTCTCCTAACTGTCTCCGCACAAAAATATTGAAAAATGAAAGGACAAACAAACACTTTCTAAATAATATTAGTATTGATTGTTTTATTATCCAACAATGAACCGGATCTGGAACAAATATCGACGATAACACATTATCTCGATTATGAGTGATATTTTGAAGTGAGGAAGTGTGGTTGTCCAGTAACCTATTGAGGCGAGGTCGTTGGACTGTTTAGATGTGATTGTGAAACATCGTACGCGCAGTGCGGCACGACTGCGCACGCGCACGCACGCACAGGACCACGTCGTACTTACACAATGCACAGATAATAAAATAGTACTGCATTTGTTTTGTCGCTAGGCAACCAAAGCCTTTTATAGTTCGTTTTATGAAAATAGACGTCATCAGTGTAGCGACTCCCTCGTCCAATCAAATTACAGAATTTCGAATGTCTATTTTCATTTCTTCACGCCCAAATCCCCGAATAGGTAGGCAGAGGCACAACCAGGACACCCACGACTAACCGAAGACTATAAGTCCTACAGTGTGATAGGTAGCAAGCCTATCGCCAAACGGGTACATTTCCAATCCCGAGCAACAATTTCTTTATTAGAAAATTGGAAAAACCCAATTTTCTTTTTCTTGCCCGACCCGGGATTCGAACCCGGGACCTCATGCAATCAAGTCCAACAACTAAACCGCAAGACCACAGAGGCGATTAAAAAGATTTAAAAAATCTACTTTGCTTATAATACTGAAAGGCAGCATCGTATGAAACTGTACAAACCGATAGTTGGCACAGATTCAAACAAAACATAACATGACAAATCCCCATAAACCGCCATAGTTTAGAGATAATGGAGGACAAACTTGGTCACACGGTTTAAATCATTTCCACTATAACTGTGAAATATGACGCGATACAAGTTTTTGTTGTAACGTTTTTTGTGTCATTTCCTAGCTACTTTGTCATACGTCATTTGCTGTTTGTCATTTAGTATCCTACTAATATTATAAATGCGAAAGTTTATATGTTTGTTACTCCTTCACGCAAAACCGAAACGTGCAAAAAGTGCTGAACCCATTTTCATGAAATTTGACAAACACACAGAGGGTAACCGAGATTAACACATACGATAGCTTTTATCCCGAAAAATTGTTTCTATGGATGATGGCGGACATCAGCTAGATTACTATATATTTACCCGCAACTTTTTAAATTACCTAGGTATTAAAATCTTTTAGGGCTGACTTTTGGGCGTTCTTATCTACAAGATGTTAAAATTTATTATGGTCGAATTTCTACCAATGGGCGACCACTAGTATAATGAAATACTTGAGTCCGAACATAAGTTGTTTTATTCAGAAATAAACCGCTCAGAACCGCAATGGGGGATGAAAGTTGATGAAAATGAATATGTAATTTATTTAGAAACACTTGTACTTTCCACAATATATTTTATTATTTTTTATTTTTATAATTTAGCCAACCGGTTTCGCTATACAAGCATCATCAGGGCTATATATAGCGAAACCGGTTGGCTAAATTATAAAAATAAAAAATAATAAAATATATTGTGGAAAGTACAAGTGTTTCTAAATAAATTACATCAAGAATGGAATTCCACCAAGCTCCGACGATAAGAAGTATAGAAAATGAATATGTTCTAAACTTTAACGAGGTTAAAATATGAGCTGGTAATCCATATTATTTAAACTGATTTTTTTTAAATAAGGGAATAAGAAAAATAAGTTTTGGGTCATTCATATTTATTTATTTACTCAAACTATGAAAACTTACATCTAATATATAAAATTCTCGTGTCTGCGTGATTGAACTCCTCCGAAACAGCTTGACCGAATTCCGTAAAAAAATTTTGAGCATATTGAGTAGGTCTGAAAATCGGCCAACATCTATTTTTCATACCCCTAAGTGACAAGGGTGACTCACCACAAACTTTTGTACAAAAATTACTTTAAAAAAAAGTACCTAGCAGAACAACGTCTTCCAAGTCAGCTAGTTTAATATAAGTTTCGTATGTCATTGAAAATAAAACTGCAGAAATATTGGGATAAGTGAAAATATCCGTTGATCTCTAACTTCGTGCGTAGCTATTAGATTTCACAGACGGCAACACTGGAGCAGTGAGAAAATTGATTTGCGTAAACTCTATTCCGTCGGGAAATTGTTTTTTTACGGGACGTCGTTGGTAGTTTAGTCAACTACGAAAGATACAAAATCCACTCAATACTTGTTACCGGCGGCGACTCAAACTCAATCTAAATTAATTGTTTCTATTATAGTTTATCGACAGTAAATTCGTTGATACAAAATGTATTTAAAGTGAACCTTTAGGGGATATAGTTGTATAAATAAATTTATTACAAAGTAGTTTACAATTCTACTTCAAGTCATCTCTACTAATATCATAAATATAAAACTGTGTTTGGATGTTTTCGTTTTTAAAATTACAACAGTCTATAACCTACTTTAGTGAATACTACTAATATTATAAATGCGAAAGTTTGTGAGTTTGTAAGTACATGTTTGTTACTTTTTCACGCTCGAATGGTTGAACGGATTTATCTGAAATTTTGAACACAGGTAGATTGTGACCTGTATTAACATATGGGCTCCTTTTAATCCCGATCGCACAACGGGTTCCAGTGAAAACGCGGGCGAAGCCGCAGGCAACAGCTAGTTCTCTAATATGAATTAATTACACACTGAATGATAGCTAATGTAATATTTTAATAAAGGATTTATGTTAAAAAAACAAAAACTTGAATTTGGAACCATTAACAAATAATCTACACCCGATACTTTTTTAACCGACTTCAAAAAAACGAGGAGGTTCTCAATTCGGCCAATATATATTTTTTTTTATATGTATTTCGCCGAAGTTTCTGAACCGATTTACGTAATTCTCTTTTTGTTTGATGCGGAAAATTTTCGAATTGGTCCCATAAAATTTGATTCAGACTGAATGCATATCGAAGATCCCAAGAGTAAATTTCGGGTAAAGCCGAGAGTAGTTGCTTAGCTCTATATACAAAAAATCAATGCCACTTTTCGTTGTAATTTTATAACTCAAAAAGTGGCTCACCTATCCAAACCAAATATTTAGGCTTTGTTCGGACTATTTAGTAAGTGGTGTATGTGAAGAAGTTTATACAAAATCAGTCGAGTGGTTCTTCAGTTATCACATTTTTTGTAACAAATGAATTCAATAAATGGCGGATCATTTTGTTAACGCGTATTTTTTAGTCAAATTGAAACATTTTTTAGATGGAGATTGTGCTGTCATATTGAAACTTTTTTCAGTTTTTTTTTCTTTTTTTGCATTATTTCATTAATGCGTACATATACGTAGCGAAGCACGTACTGGGCCACTAGTAACAAATATATTAATCTACATTATTTCCAAGCGACATTGTAGGTACGCATTTCAAGACTGTAATCTTATTGCACAGAGGCTGGTTGACCCTAATGACAATACGGCCTCAGTACAAAGACAAAGCGGCACACCTTACCATCACGGCACGTTGCACCATATTAAAACGCAGAGAAACATTAAAGTTATTGTTTCATTCTTAACAACTAATTGTTCGGTGGTTTGTACAGGAACCCATCTTGAATGTAAACAGTAGAATTATGTATCTATGTCCGAATACTCGAATATTTTAACATACATATAGTACTACTATTTAAATTATGTGCTTCGGCTTTACACTTTTTACTTCTAGGAACGAAGTTCCTTACGGCAGGCTTGGAGGAGATAGAGATTTTGCTGCGCGACCGAACTAAAAAAATTTAATAGTAAAAACCGTAAGAAAAAAACCGTTAAATGAGACGTGCGCAGGCGCGACAGTCGTATACACAAGCGAGTAGTGTATAATACTTTTCTCTTTCTCCCTCACTCCATCCCGCCATTGCATAGTATACTCATGAATTTTGCCGATTCTACATTAGCCGAAAGAACTTCGTTCCTACCTGGTCTCCCACGACACCACATTTATATTTTTACACTTTATACTTTTTTTTTGATTGGCTGACGTAATAATCCACACTCGCATTGCATTTCTGCTTTGTCAATCTTTCATCTGTCATTCTTTCAATATTTCAATGATATATTTTATTATACTAGCTGTTTACTCATGACTTCATTAGCAAAAAAATTCCCCTTATACTTAGGGGTTTATTTAAAAAAATAAACCGCCCCGGCTTCGCACGGTTATGAAATATACATATAAACCATCCTCTTCTATCACTTTATCTATTGAAAAAACCACATCAAAAAGGTTTAAACCGCGTAGTTGTAAAGATTTAAGCATACAAAGGGACAGAGGAAGAGACTTTGTTTTATACTATGTAGTGATTATGGAAGGCTATGGACTTAAGAATCCATTCAACATCTTCATAATTGATACACCAAAACTTGTTCATGAATAACCTCAGTGTATTTTGGGATTTAATATTCATTAAAATTTAAACAGTTTTTTGACATTCAAACATAAGTGATGAGTAAGTCACCGGATTTAAATAATGAGTTTGCTTTTTATTCTAACTGAATATTTAAAGGCGATGAAATCACGAGTGTTAATTTTAATGAATATATTAAAAAATACTTTATAGTAGCGTCCATTTCGGATAAAATAGTAGAGATAGGTCGTATGCAATAGTTCAAACATTTAAAATAAGAAACTCCATTTAGTATACAGTAAGCAAGTATCTTAACGCCCATATCTCCGAAGAGGTAGGCAGAAGCACAACCAGGACACCCTAGACTAGCCGAAGACAGTCTCACAGTGGGATAGATAGAAACCCTATCGTCAAATCGAGCACATATCCAATCCCGAGCATCGTTTATTTTTTATTAGAAAATTAGAAAAACCCGTATTTTCTTATTGTTGCCCGACCCGGGAATCGAACCCGGGACCTCATGAAGTCAGTCCAACACCCGAACCGATAGATCACAGAGGCGATTAGTATAATATTTTCTATCCTGGAAGAAAATCAGGGACAGGAAACATCCAGCCGTATTGGGCCAGGAAAACTGCCAAACACACAGTGATAGGTTTTGAAAACCCTGAATAGAACATCCTGACCTATACAAACGGGGACCAACCTCAAACAAAGAGAGTTGGGAAGGAAAGGGATATCCCCGAAGCGATAAGCCCCAGCCCCTCAACCTACTCATACGACTAGTCGAAGAGACCTACAATGAGAAAGGTAGCAAACATATCGCCTACGTTATTTTATTCGAAAAATGAAAATACATCTTTTTTTGTTGTCCTAAACGGGAATCAAATAAAACAAAGTTGAGATTGTAAGTTCAAATCTAATCTGGCATTTACATGACCATTGACTTCTGAATACTTTACCGCGAGAGTTTTTTAATAGGCGCCCGACGCGTGAGCTGAATGAGGAAAATGAGCTACATTTTTGAATCACAAGACACGATGGGTCTTACCTGGAGGAAGTCTGATGAGTAAACGGTAAGTTTTGATGTTACATCGTCACGTACTTGCGTACATGACGTTGTACGGTCGGAACTAAATGATAAGCAATACGTTGTCTTTTGAAGTGGAAACTTCTTAAGCGGAGTTGCGCACATTTTTTGGAATGGGTAAAAACTTCTAAATTCGCGTCAGATCGTCATATCGAAAATTCGTAAGACGGCGCAGGGCGCTTGCGCTAATGTTCGCATTGTCATGTTTGTGTATGATGGCTCAATAAATGAATATTGTATTCTACCACATAAATGATAGTAGGTACTTCCATACTGATAATTAAAGCAATTCGTCCAAAACTATCAAGTACATGTCATGTCAATCGATCCTTTTCAAGGACAGTGAAGGGGTCAGATATTTGCTTCGCTTATTGTACTTGTAACAATATGGAGAACGCTGTCTAAATCAACATATCTAACACAAACATATCTAAATCAAAACAATTTTATCGTAGGTTTTTAAATCCGACAAAACTATGTCATGTTTAGTCTGGTTTATTACCAGAAAAATAAAACAATTTTAATTGGCGAACGGAGACGCGGGCAACATTTAGTCTTATATAAGGTAATTCCAAAAGAGTTGTTCAAAATTATTTTTTTCTTAAAAGGACCCTATGTTAGTAAAGTTTGACCAATAGGCGACCTATTAAGTGGCACATATATCTGACCTCCTTACCATCCTTTTCAAATACAGTAAAGGGGTCAGATATTTGCGTCGCTTATTGTACTTGTAACAATACGGAGAACGCAGTCACAACTCACAAACATATCTTTAAATCAAAACAATTTTATCGTAGGTTTTTAACACCGACAAAACTGTGTCATGTTTAGTCTGCTTTATTACCAGAAAAATAAAACACTTTAAGTTCCAAAACAAATTATACAGTATTTATTAGTCGGATATTTCATTTATACGAAATATTATAATTTGCGGCAGTAAGGTTGAGTAATGTTCTACATTTTACGAATTATATGAATATAAATAAAACAAACAACGGCGCATGCGTTAATGACCTCGTCTTTTTACTTCATTACAATTTGTAAACATTTTTTATTACAAGCTTCTTTTTCTTCGCCTCAATAACTCATTCGCTTGTTCGAGTTATATCTTGGATAGCTACTGACGAAACTCCCTTCGTTTGGTCGAGTCATATCAACGCGATGGGCTGATAAACTACTTAGCCGATTTTAACCAAATTTGCACACTGAGTGCAGCTTGACCCAACCTGAAAGATACATCTTAATTTATCGCAAGCTAAGCAGTGGGTAACAGCTAATAACGAATAATTATGCCCGGTCCCTATATACTAGAAACGAGTCGTTTTGTTAACGAATGGTAGTTTTTTTGTACGAATAGTAAAAAACTAACTATGGCTGTTCGTTATCTACTGTTACTTTGAAACATTTTTGCGTAAGGCTCCGTGACTTTTAGGCTAACTACCAATGGTTATACTAACGGAGTACGGTTCGTTGATTATAGAAAACGAGTTTTAAATTGTGCATATTTTTTTTGGACCTAAACGAGGTGGCAACGAAATTGGAAGTTTTTGCATTTTTACTACACTTAACTTATATTCATTTAAAATTTCTGTCAAGTCCAAACAAAAAAGCAGCAAATTTTTATTAATATAGTCCTATAGTTTTAAACCTTCGAGTAAGAATTTTAACTGGCTACGAAACCATTCAACCTTAAAAAGTAAGTAATGGCATTGACCTTTGAGTGATTCTTCTTTAACAAAGATTTTTTTGATCACTCGAGTATTACTCGAAAGTGGTGTCAACTGTCAAGAATTCCCAAAACCTTCATCACTACATCACCACAAAGTCACTTCTTCTGTCCCTATGTTCCTTTTTTTGCTTAAATCTTTAACACAACGCAACAAATTTTGATGCGGTTTTTTTAATAGATAAAGTGATTGAAGAGGAACGTTTATATGTATATTTCACAACCGTGCGAATCCGGCGCGGCCTGCCAGTTACATATAAAAAAAAAACGTATTAGTTACAGTATTGTAACTCAAAAATAGCTGAACCGATTTGGCAACAAACTGGTGGGATACCTTCCAGAACCAGGAGCGAGACAAAGGATACTTTTTATCCCGTTCGACTGTGAATAGTTTATTTAATTCTTCTTTCTTCAAACAATATTTTGTTTTTTTCCATACAAACTGAACGTGTGGAACGTAGTTCGCGGGATCAGCTAGTGTTTGTATAAAAAATGAATGAATGTAGAAGAAGCAAATGTGACATTTAGCACTCGTTACTCTCTGCCTACTCCGTTAAGGACTTGGCGAGTATGTATGTATGTCTTGCAAACAAACAATGCATATCAATTACCTTATACCAAGGTCAAATGGCAGAGGTGTGCACATCCATCAGTCGTCAACCAATTACAGAGTCCGTAATTAGTCCAGTGTCATCCACAAACGAGCGCAATTGGCGCAATGGAGAGGAAGTGGACATCTATCCCAGAACACGGTCATGTGAAACGTTACATACAGCTTTGGATTCGCGTAGATTTCTCCAAAACCACCATAACGAAATCGACCAGCAGGCTTACTCTTGAAATTCGATTACAAGACGAATTTTTGAGACAGAAAAAAATCTCTTTACACAAAAATTTAACCCTTAAACATATATGTCGATAATTTTGAAACGCAATTCTTTGTAATCAATAAAAGAATTTAAATAAAAGAATAATTAAGAAGATTTTTAAAATAATAAATAAAAGAATTTAACTCATGGATCCGTGTTGTCCGGGCTCTTTTGCAGAATAAACCATCTGCCTTCCTGCCAGGCAGCTTGTGATGGCACAGGCTTACCGTCACTAACACCGTCACATCTTACTAGGTGGTAGAGTTTCGCAGCGATTCACCCGGATTGGAACCACCGCCTTACCTATTCCTGGCGCCATAACGTCATAACGTATTCCGGTTCGGAGGGTAAGGTAGCTTGTAAATTTATTTTTGCTCAAGGTCTAACATCCCGGCCTCAGGTTGGCAACGCACCATCACCACCTTTGGTGTCTCTAGGCAGCGTAAATTTCTTACCATCAGGAAATCCGTCTCCTTGTTTGCCTTCCAATATCACAAAAAAAAACATTAATGGATGAAGTTAACCTACATAATATACCGTCGTCTGTGTACGCAGAAGCTTTGAGACTTAATTGTCTAACGTGACCTTCATTTTTTAAAATTTATAAAAAACTTTAAATAATTGAGTTAAACCTAGCAATCTTTAAAAAACCAGAAATTTAAACTGACAATCAAACGTGACGAAAAATAATCAGAGATCAAAAAACATAATCGGTTAAAGTCGTGATTCATCCTTTTTAAAAGACTCAGCAACTTAAAAAACAACGAAAGGTTCGCGGCTGATAATGTCATCCCACATAAGAGAGGACAGCGGGATCGTCCGGATAAGAGGTTTTGTGACACAATCCTTTCAACGTGCGGACAACCTTTAAAACACTGAACAGCGAGCATATCAAATATTCATAAAAGCTCAGACCCATTTGCCTTTTTTGGATGCAATGAGATTCGTTGAGGTATTTTTTTTAACAACTAAAAAAAGCAAAAGATTTTATCTTTCCGGTAGCATATATAAAAATCCAAAGCTTTCAACTATCAAGTTTTCTAGCTCGATAGTTAAGGCTTGCGCTTTCAATTCACTCGATTTAAAGAGTGTCGAGAAAAAATCTTGTTACTCTGTTTTCGATCTTGTTTCTATCTTCAGTGCGTGTACCGTTCCAAAAGACATTAATCCAAGTTTAATACAACTTTATCTTGTTACCTTAGCATAAAACCGATTTTATCTATATCAGTAACTATGGTAACTTGGGCGTACGACCCTACAAATTTTTACGTAGCTGTAGTTACGTGGACGTTCAAATAGTTAAATTGCGTAATAATACGTAGTGATTAGTGATAATGTTTTTGGCATTTGGCACGGTTCATTATATATGTTTATCATTGTATTTTAAAATGTTACAAATTAAATCGTTAAGGGAGGCAGGTAAGCTTGTTGACAAACCAATGTAAGGTTTTTGCAAAGCATTTTTGTAAAAAAAGGTATATCGCTTTATTAAATAAATAACAAAAATGTAAATGTAGTAATGCAACTCTTGAAGTATCTTTATATCCCCGAAGAGGTAGGCAGAGGCTCAACCAGGCACTCACGACCAGCCGAAGATACTAGTCCCACAATGTAATAGGTGGCAAGCCTATCTATCGCCAACCCCAATCCCGAGCAACGTTATTAGAAAATCGGAAAAACCCCAATATTCTGTTTGTTGCCCAACCCGGGGTTCCAACCCGGGACCTCAGGCAGTCAAATCCAACAACTGAACCGCTAGACCACAGAGGAGTGTAATGCAACTCTTGATATATAATAACGGAGCCGTTCCATAAACATCTCGGAACGAGTGTACGAATGCAGTCGTCCTTGTGGACTACATTGTCACCGTACCGCTAACCGCACACAGCCACATGCGAGCGCATTCGGAAGCATTCAACTTACTAATGCTTCCGCCCACTGCTTGGCTTTTATATAAATTATTCTTATTTTTACATGTGAAATTTTATCTTGAACAACGTTTCTGACTTTTATTATAAAGCTACGTAAGTATCGTATTAATATTATAAATGCGAAAGTTTGTGAGTATGTATGGATGTTTATTACTCTTTCACTCTCGAATGGTTGAACGGATTCGTCTGTAATTTGAAACAAAGATAGATTGACCTGGATTAACTTATAGACTACAAAAGATCCCGATCGCACAAGGTGTTCCTATGAAAAAGAGGTCGAAGCCGAATGCAACAGCTAGTTTGTTATAAAGCTATACAAGTATAAAAGTGCAATAATACTGCAAAACACTTATTTCGATTTCTTTAATACTTCAACAGGGTAAACAACTAACTTTTGCATTATTAAATAGGTACTAGCTGTTCCGGTGAACTACGTTCCATTCGTTTGTATGAAAATAATCAAATGTTTCCTATTCCTAGTTTCCTCGCAAACGAGCGTGATAAAAGCTATCCTATGTCCGTCTCCTGATTCTAAACTATGGGGAATCAATTTGAAGCCAAATCGGTCCAGCCGTAAGAGTTACAAATAGTGTAACTAACGAGATTTTTTTTATGTATATATAACTTACAAACCACTAGCCTGATCTTGATCAAGCAATAAACTATATACTTACTTCTAAACCACGATTCATTAGTCATGACCCAATTTTTTTTTTAAAAATTCATAAAAATTGAATGACTACTGTCTGAGTCTGAGTGATAGCGTGAAAAAGAAAAAAAACATAACTTCATCCTTTTTCAGAATAAAATATTTGAACCCTCGATTAATTATCCGTGACAGCGTTTTAAAAATATTACAAAAAGTACGGCTACCCAACTATAAAACGCCTGGTATTACAGCTGGTATTGTCGGTGAAGAATATTTTTCATCAAATGTACCGATTGCTCGTTTGCTTCCTATTCTATAAAAATAAGTAATGACTATCTAACAGGTAGAAGTTTAGCTATTAAAAGTTAAATCAGGACTAACTTGTTCACTCGTTAAGGTTAAGTTGTAACGATGTAATGTAAAAATCCATTTCGGTTTTTAAAAATAAGTCATAAGAACCAAAACTATTTGATTGTCATTTGTTTTTTTATAGGAATAATTTAGATATTTTTATGTTCAACTAAAGATAAGCACATCTACGTGAATGAATTTTTATTATTTTATTCACATTTTATTTTATTCAAGAGCAACCATTTTACCTACATTTACAAGGAAAATTCTTCCTTAATTTTAGTATCTAGGGCTAGTAAAATATATTCGGAATTTTGTTACGAAATTTCGTTTCGAACGCAAAAAAATCCGAACAAATCTATGACTTTTCCGTACGGAATTTGAGTCGACTTATAAGGGACGCCATTTTGTTTCGGAATTTCAAATATACGACGGACCTAACAGTACACGAAAAGCAAATAAACAAGTATTGTGCGGAACTAAATAAATAATGTTGATAAATTTGCAACTACCACTAATTAAAAAAGATTCCAAGTTCCAGAGACTACGAAGTAAATGAATTGGTGAGTTAGTGAGCTTTTCCACGCAACTTGGCATGAAAGAAAGCTATGAAAAAGCTTAATCAAGAAAGCTTCCTACAGATTGTAGATTACGACGAAGATGTAAAAGGCGTGACAGTATTACAAACGTTTTTATACATTCTTAAACCGATTTTATCAAACCGTGATATAAACTACTGAATTTTCATTATTCATTGTCGGCTCTTAGTGGAATTCCATTATAGCTTTTTTAAATAATAACACGATAAACGACACAAACAACTAATTATTCAACGTTCAAATGAGATACCTACATAGATATCTTAACGCCAAGTCCCTTACAGGGTGAGCAGAGTATCGAGTAAAAAATGACACGATCCTAGTATGCCTGCCTAGCTTCCTCCACATGCAAAACTCTTAACAAACACGCCGGTTTTGGAGACTCTTGACACCACCCTCGGATAAATGCCGATTTGATCGTGAAATGTCAACCAACTAATTGGCCTCCTGCCGAACATACACCCTACTACATTCACATCGTAGATATATGATCTAGGTCTTCCCGGGTACCTACATCCATCCACATTTCCATTTTGTTTTGTCAATCTTTCATCTGACATACTTTCCACATGACCGAACCAACGGAACATAACCTATCTCACAACAAAAACACTTTCTTTAAAATCCACTCTTTCTCAGATCTCACATTTTTGCGAATGCGGTCAACGAGCTTTACGCCACTATAATGAAACAGATTTCTTTATTTTTAATTAGTACGGATGATGCTGTGAAGAGAAGCATCAGTTGGTTAAATTATAACAAAGTAGTTTGGGGAAAACTTTAAGCGACATTTAAAAAAGTGCTTACACGAATTATTGAGGAGCTGAGAAAAAAGAGGAACTGAGAAAAAAGAAGACACTGTGAAATAATAAATTTAAATAAAATTTATCGATGAGTGAGCTTTCCCACGCAACTTGGCGTGAAAAGAAGCTTTAAAGCAGCTCGCTCAATCAAGGAAGCTTCTTACAAATTGAAATACATCAGGCTAATAAATCAACATGGAGGCTAGGTCATTTTCCCGCCTTTGCACGACGCATGTGTGCCAACATTTTATTTCGACGAATCCATCAATATTAATGTTGCCAGTCATTAAGCTTTCTAACGTTGGAATAACAATAAATCACCTGGTTATAAAACTGGATATACGCTGGCACGATATTATATTACTTTTCGATAGATCTATAAAATTATATTGCCACGGGTATGAAGAGTATACTATGCCAAAAAACATTTTATTTCATAGCTTCTAAATAAATCTAGCAGTTAAGAGCCTATTCAATACAAAAAACAAATCTTTCCTCTTTCTAATATTACAAACAACTTCAGGCCAAGTCCCTGGACTCCATAGTATTATTAGATATAGTTAAGATTTATTAGAATAAATAAATAAATATTTATGGACAAATCACACAAATTGAATCTTACCACGGAATTAGTTATATATTTGAAATAACTCAAGGGTTCCATAATGGTGTTTATCAACTACATTATTACGTAGAAATAATTATAAACCAGTAAAAAAATATTTAACACCGAGACCCAGAAAAGCAGACATCCAAATGTTCATCACACAAATGCCTACCATTGTCGAGAATCGAAACCGAGCGTCGCATTTGGTGGTAAAGTTAGGTTTGTACACTAACCTCTAGACCTACGAGGCAGTCAAATCAAGACATCTTTATGTTATTTTTTATCAAAAAGAGTTCAAAGTAAACATTATATTCAAACATAAGCCCGTAGCCTCGCATGCCAGTTATATAGTGTAGAAATAGTTCTGTAATACAATATTGTATTCTGTGAAACTTGGTAGATTATCATCAGAATTTCACAACTTTACTGCGCAATAACATGTATTCATTTACAAAGGACAGAATAGAAATAATTTAGAGCTATAATTTTGATCACAACAACAATATAATAATGACAGCACTAGTTTAGCAACGCACCATTAACATATTTTAGAAATTAAGACGGGAAAATTAGGAATTGTTACTTAGTAAATTCGTTGATTACTTTTAAATGGCATTAAAAACCAGAATATAGCAACGCTCAAACTGACGTTATAGCGACAGGAGTAAGTGAGGCAAAATAAAATAATATGTGGCCATTTAATTTTATTAGAATATTTTACAACCAGGCTACGGAATTATTTCAACAAACTAATAGATGGGTATTAATATCGTGATACAATTACAGCTATTTTTTTTGTCTCAGACAAGATTTGAACCTACACCCTTCAAGCCAAGCCAAGTCTAATCATATGGCCATTATAAAATGTGAATCTCACCTGTACCAATGAACTTATTTAGTAGTATTACACACAACAGTGTATCTATATGACATAACTGCAGGCGTGAACGATAAGAAAGGAATAAAAATTTGCCAAACGAGTTTAATCATCAGTATTTCAAATAATTACATTGCTCGTCAGATTGAGACAAAAGGTTCAAATCCCGCCAAAAAACTTTTTTTTCTCAAAATTTATACTAATCATAGCTTGACGTTTTCAAATAAACAGGTAAAGTTAAAAAAATATATTACGATATTTACAGTTGAAAGGGTAAATGTTTCCTCCACTACGGGTATAATTACCCACTTGAATGAATGAAAGAACTTTAGACGCCGTAAACACGCGAATAACCTATTGCAGAATTGCAGCTTACAGTTTTTTTTTATAAAGCAAGCCTCAACGTACCTTATTCTTTAAAAAGCTTTAAAAAATTTTTGTTTAAGGATTATAGGGTAAAAATGGTTGTAAATATCAAGATTTCACTAAAAGAGAAATTTCACGTTCTAGACGGTAATAAACATTGGTTTTAAAAATCGGTTTGCATTCGTCTGATCATTCGAATAATCTGAAGATGGAAACAAAGCCAGGTAAAGTAGAAAGGTAAACTTTGTTGAAATGCGTCTTTACAACCGTCTAGAACGTCTTTAATAAATAAAATGTAGTTTTGTTTACTATTTTTTTATACAAAAATATTTAATCTGTCATTAATTAATCTTATATATAATAAAAATCTTGTGTCACGATGTATGTTGCCAATAAATTCCAAAACTACTGAACCGATTTCGATAAAATTTCTCATATATCTGTAGTTTGGTCCATCTTAAAAGATAGGATAGTTTATCCTATCTTTTCCGAGAAAGAGTGGGACTGAATGAAAGTGTTGGTGTTGAAATGCGAAAGGGCATGCTCCGCTGGTTCGGGCATGTGGAAAGAATGACAGATGAAAGATTGACAAAGCAGATATACAATGCGAATGTGGATGGATGTAGGTACTCGGGGAGACCAAGGCTGACATTTCACGATCAGATCAATCGAATATTATCCGAGGGTGGTGTCAAGAGTCTCCGAAACCGGCGTGTTTGTATGAAAAGGGTAATGAATGTGAAGGAAGCAAGACAGGTTTGTCAGGATCGTGAGGTCTGGCACTCGATACTCTCTGCCTACCCCGTAAGGGACTTGGCGTGAAGATATGTATGTATGTATGTATAGTTTATATCCGGATGTTGGCGGGACGAAGTTCATTGGGGCAGCTAGTATTTAATATGTCATTAAGTCATTTGGTATAGAGAATGTCAATTTATTAAGTAATCAAAAAATAACTAGCATCTCTGATTGCGACCGTTAGCGTCCTGCTAGTCGTGGAAAAAAGAGCTAGGCCAACCTAACCGGCAGATGGTTATACCTCTGCCTAGCTCTTCGGGGTTATGGGCGTGAAGATTTAAGATTCTTACTCAAATTGAGAGAATGAATGCATTTCCTATAATTAAAACTGTATACATTTTTATATAACTGCATTACGACCTCTTAAACTAGATCCGTAAGTAATAAAATTAAGTAAGAGTTTTCGTGTATTGCAAAGAGCATTAACCGGATGCCACTTAAACGAATGGTTAAACACGAAACCAAACGTAATTCTAACGGCCAATGCTTTTAAATCGAGCGTTTTTTGTTTTCATATCTGATAAATGGAATTCGTGTGGAAATAGGGTTTTTTGTTAATACAAAAATAATCTTGTTTGTTTTAATATTGATAAAATAAATATTTTTAGCTATGTATTTTTATATATTAGTATCGTTGATTGAGTCGCATAACACAAGTACTACATTACCTATACATTACTTCGAGGTCAGAGGTTCGAGGTTCGTTGGTCGAGTGGCTAGCGGACACGCCTAACTTTACTGACCTACCGCCAGGCTCGGGTTCTATTCCCGACGTGGGTGGCATACGTGATGAACATTTCATATCTGCATTTCCGAGTCTGGGTGTTTATTAAATTTATTCAGGTATCTATTTAAGTATTTATATATATTGGCACGTATCGTTGACTAAGAGCATTAACACAAACATATAATTTGCTTACTTTTTGGGGTTAGATTCAATTTGTGTACTCGTAAAAAGAAAAGAGATAAATTCTTATACATATCTGACCGGATCCGATATACACCTATGAAGGATCGGATGCGAGGTCTGGAGATTAGGGTAGCCGGTAGACGGTGCACAATAGGCTTAAATCTATCGGGGGAGTACAGGATGCCGCATTCTCACTCTCTGTTTTATCACAAAAAAAAACAACATATGATAGATAAAGCCGAGACTATTACTTATTTCTCGAAAACGTAAATTACAAACACCATGAGCTTCTGCTACATGCTCTAGCGGAACTTCTTGAGGTCCCAAGTTTGATCCCCGAGTGAGACAACAAATAAAATAAGAAAATGTATATTATGTATTTCTAATTTTCTAAAAAAAATTACGTTAACCGGGATTGAATATGTGCCCGGTTGGCGATAGGCTTGCCCCTATCACATTGTGGGACCTTTTTTTTAATGATATTGGAAGGCAAACAAGCAGACGGATTTCCTGATGGTAAGAAATTCACGCCGCCTAGAGACACCAAAGGTGGTAATGGTGCGTTGCCAATCTGAGGCCGGGAGGGAGGCGGTTTACCGGCTACCTAACCCTCCAAACCGGAACACGTCCATTAGGTTATGGCGGCAGGAATAGGTAAGGCGGTGGTACCAATCCGAGCGAGTCGCTCGCTGCTAAACTCTACCACTTAGTCCGAATTTACGGTGTTAGTGACGGTGAGCCTTTGCTCGCCTTTTACGAGCTGCCTGGCAAGGAAGGCAGATGGTCTATTCTACAAAGGAGCCCGGACCAACACAGGGAAAAAACTTAGTTTCTTCAGCTACTCAAGGGTGCTCCGGTTATTCCCTTACCAGAGATATAGGCGTGAAGTTATGAGTAATAAATCGAATAAACATTATATAAAACATAAACTGTAGATAACTTTTTAATTTCTGTGTTAAAGCGAAATTAGTTGCGAAGAAGAAACAAACATTTCTGACATGTTGCCGTATTTCGGATGATTGATTCGCATAATATATTGTTCGCTGTAAAGTTAATAAATCATCCTACGCAAACTTTATAAAAAGAAACAAGCAGTTTGACGCAGCTCCACTCCTATCACAAGGAACCGTATCAACTATGTATTACTGGAAGCGGATGGAAGCGAGAGTTTGGTATGTCAGAAATAGCACGAAAGTAAGATAAATGCGGTCAAAATGAGAGCTGATCGCATCTACAACAGTAAGATCCGAGAAGGAGTGGAATTGAAAGCAAGTTAGGATGTGAAAATGAGAAAAAGCTTGCCCCGTATACGCAAACTCTATACAAAGAAACAAGCAGTTTGACGCAGCTCCATTCATGTGCCTATCACAAGGAACCGGTATAACTGTCTATTACCGGAAACGGATGGAAACGAGAGTTTGGATCGGAATCGCGGCCACGCACTGGGAAGATCCGACGAAAAAAACTCACAACTGTGGCGCAACGCTCGCTGATCGCATCTACAGCAGTCAGATCCGAGAAAGAGTGAAACTGAAAGTTAGGGTATAAAAATTAGAAAGCATGCTCTGTGTGTCCAGGCATGTCTAACAGCGTAACAAATAAAAAAGCATAAGTTGAATTGAGAATCTCCTCTATCTGGAGTCGATTAGAGTCGGCTAAAGTGTATCTGATGCGAAAAAGCTCAGGTTTATAGGAATCGTGCGGTCTGATATTCGATGTCTGCAGACCCTGCAAGGGACTTGTTCTGAAATATGTACACGTACTACTATTTAAATTACGCGTTTCGGCTTTACACTTTATACTTTTATTTTTAAATTGGCAGACCTAATCTAAATTTAAACGAATTAATTATATGTAATAATAACTCTATACAGATATCTTTAAAATACATTCGGATTTCCGAAGCTTGACGAATATAGCCGAAGCGCATAATTTAAATAGTACTACTATACTCCGTATGTAAATCAGGTTACTCAGATATAATTCAATCAGAAGAATGCGGTTACTTATAAGTCAATAAAATGTATTAATTTATGGTTGTTTTTTTATGGAAACCAGTTTTGAACTTTACGATTAAAGGGCTTGCTTGCTTCCAATATTTTATTTATTTATGCACTTATTCTTAAGGAAGCCGGAACTGCAAGCATAATACAGAGAATCTTTTACCAAAAAATGTTTAATAAGCTGACGGATAAACACATGACTTTCCTGATGGTGAGAGATAATCGTGGCCATAGATGTTGTAGGTGCGTCGCTGTCTTGTGAGGCGGGAATAAGAATTCAATCTCTGATCTGAGTTGATGAATTCGTCAACCTTAAAAATAATGAATCATTAGGTACATATTTATAATTAATTTGGAACCACTTTGCAATTGTGACTTACTTTTTGAAAATGGACTACTTAATTAAAATCAGTTCGTTATTTGTCCAAGTCATCGGTAAGAAACATGCAAAGATGAATAAAAAATATAGTCTCATTGAGAAACTCCCTTTTTTATAGCCGGTTAAACGAGGAGGACGTTCTTTAAATAATTTTTCAATCTTCACGCCCATATCCCCGAAGAGGTAGGCAGAGGCACAACCAGGGCACCCACGACTAGCCGAAGATACTACTAGGTCCCATAATGTGATAGATGGCAAGCCTATCGCCATCCGGGCACGTTTCCAATCCCGACCAACATTTTTTTTTATTAGAAAGTTGGAAAAATCTAATTTTCTTTTTGTTGGCCGACCCGGGAATCGAACCCGAGACCTCATGCAGTCAAGTCCAACACCCGGACCGCTCGACCACAGAGGCGACTTTATTTTATCATTTGGAAAAAAACACTTCTGAGTTGTTCCGTTGCCACCAAGCCTGGTTCTGATGATAAAATCCCAGGGAAATCGAGGAAAGTACTTAATTTTTGTGTACCCAGATGACTTACTTATTGGATACTATGTTTATTTTTTTACTACGCTTAATATACTTTTGTAAGGGAAGAGTAATTAATGCGGATTCGATATTCTCTGCCGACCGCGTAAGGAGATGACTTGAAGATATGTATTTATAGGTACAAGTAAGCGGTGTGACATGAAAGTGACGACCAAGTACACACAACCTGAAGGTCGTACGACGTAAACCCTTTGTATCGCGTAAAAGGGAACCAGTCAAGCAGAACAATGAATTTTCTTTATAATCAACAAAGGGAATAAGAAAAGCTACAACTTTTGGAGGACAGTTTAGGCTCAATCGTAAAAATAGCTGAGACATTCAGATAATAATCCGAACATTTCCTATCACATAAAAACCAATCTCAAAGTTATCGAATGTGTTGGTCCGGGCTCCTTTGCAGCATAGACCATCTTTGCCTTCCTGCCAGGCAGCTCGTAAAAGGCGAGCATAGGCTTACCGTCACTAGCACCGTGACATCTGACTAGGTGGTAGACTTTCGCAGCGGCTCACACGGATTTGTACCACCGCTTCGCTTTACCTATTCCTACTGCCATAACGTCATGACGTGTTCCGTTTCGGAGGGTAAGGTAACCGGTAAACTTACTTTTGCTCGAGGCCTAACATCCCGGCCTCAGGTTGGCAACGCACCATTACCACCTTTGGTGTCTCTAGGCGGCAGGAATTTCTTACAATCAGGAAATCCGTCTGCTTGTTTGCCTTCCAATATCTTAAATCGTAGTTAAACGATCCCCCTATTTGGAATCGGTTAAAATCATCAACACAGACGTAAACAAGATGGCTACGTATTTTCAGACGCGTTTACGTGTTTTGCAGTTCATGATTTAGTAGGTTAGACTCGCCGGGCCGAAATGTTGGCCAATCGCCAGCCGTAAAAAACAAAACATCATTTATATAATCCAAAACACTCGAGATTTATTGCGTATAGTGGCAACATTATTACAATTATATTCGTACATTTCTTAATCCTTTGAAGTTTATCTGAAATTGTTTTTAACCGGATACAAAACATATGTGTTGTATACGTATTTAATTAACTGGCAGACCGTATCAGCTTCCCACGGGTGGACTTCTGTGTTATTTTGCATTTTTTATGATGTTGAAAGGCAAACAAGCACATGGATTTCCTGATAATAAGAAATTCATTCCGCCTAGAGACACCAAAGGTGGTAACGGTGCGTGGTAGTAAGAGAGCTGTGTGCTTGGTCACATACATAAAATAAATCTCAAAGACTACGATCGTCTGGTAGGAGGTCATCCCCAGATGCTGCTGGAGTAATATTGCAAAAAACAATTACTGTGACCTTTCTTGTTTTAAAATTCGGTGACGAGTAGCAGCCTTACACTACATTTAAAAAATGATACAACGGAATTACAAAATTCAAATTCTGTTGGTCCAAAAGTTAACTGGTGGAGAATTCCAATAGGTATTAAATTCGTCTTTTGCACAAACCAATTTTGTTTAGTTTATAAACTTAAATAAATAAATACAGGTAGTTTGGATACCTAAACCTATAATCGTAATCTTTGAAAAGCAATAAATTTTCTTTGATTCCGTTTCTTTTTAATTTCTCAAACATGATGTAATGTACCGTCTCAAGGTCCATTGGTTAACTGGCTAATTTATTCAAACCAATATTTGACAACCAGTTTAATCAGTAGCTGACATTATAATGACCGCCTCGTTGGTCGAGTGGCTAGCGTTCACGCCTAAATACATCGACCAACCGCCAGGTTTGGGTTCGAATCCCGGCGGGGCCAGGCATTTGTGTGATAAGCATTTAGATGTCTACATTTCGGGTCTGGGTGTTTATTACATTTATTCTTGGATCTATTTAAGTATTACTATGTATTAAAACCGTTGACTAACACCCATAACACAAGCATATAATATGCTCGCTTTGGGGTTAGATTCAATTTGTGTAACTTGTCCAGGGATATTTATTTATTTATAATAAGGTCCTTCACACATTCGGAATTTTGTTACGGGATTCAGGTTCAAAAAAATTCGAACACAACAAATCCAAACAAGTCTGTGGAGGTGCCAAACAAGAATTTTCCCGTATAATTAGGGTGAATTTGTATAAAGCGACATTTCGATTCGGAATTTCGGAACAGGATTTTACGAATGTATGTGGCAACATGTGCTCATTCTACCTACTTGAATACTCTGTACGAAGTACTTTAGTGGCATTTCTAGTTAGCGACAAATGCAATAACATATCTAGGTTTTTAGGTTTGTTATCTTAAAAAAGTATCTTCACGCGCATATTCCCGAAAAGGTAGGCAGAGGCAAAACCAGAGCACCCACGACTAGCTGAAGACACTACGAGTAAGTCCAACAATGTGACTTGCAACAATGTGGCTTATCGCCCACGGGCACATAATTAACGCCGGGCTAAGTTATTTTTATGAGAAAAGTGGGGATATAAATTTTCTAATTTTGTTGTTGCTGTCCAACCCAGGATCGAACCCGAGACCTCTAGAAGTCCGAAGCCAAACCACTAGACAACAGAGGCGATTGTATGAAAAGAGTAATTAATGTTGAGGAAGCTTTCGAGATAGGCAATGCAAACCGCCAGTTTACAAATTGATACGTTATTAATCCCCGAAGCTTCAACGCCAAAGGGAGATACCCATATCGATATTGCCACAATTTTTAATTAAACCTGAAGCAATAATTCATTCCTTTGTCAAAACCATACATATATTGTTTTGTAGTAAAGTTTCTTGAAGTCAACATCGTGCCCAGTATACAAGGGATTTGCGGTTTGTGGTCTCCAAATCATAAAGGAGCTTCCATACTAACATATATACGCGTCTGTCTATTTGTAAGTATTTTCACGGATAAACCGCTAGACCGATTTTAATGAAAAATATGTATATAGTAAGATATCGAATGTATAAGTTTTTCGATGTGTAGTATGCCCTTTAATAGTTTAAAAATTAAAGACTCAGTAGAAAGTGACTAAAATATTTGAAATCCTGAATGTAAAGAATCATTTGAAGGTACAGGTTATTTAACACATACATACATATATTTAAGCAAACTCATCCAACAGGGTAAGCGGAGGGCATAAAGTGCCAAGTGAACGAAGCTCGCCTGGTCAGCTGGGACTATAATATGTTTATTCTAACATAAACTCAAAAAAGACTATCTTCACGCCCACATCCTTGAAGGGTTAGGCAGAGGCACAAACAGGGCACCCACGATTAGCCGAATACACTAACGGCCAATGTTAATAATGTTTCTCTAAAGATGGATTTCCAGCAATCTAGATAGCTGCGTATCCGACGGCCTATCCTATACGTAATTTCCATACTTATCCTATCCACAGATATGTTATTGGCAAGCGATAACATAAAAATAGATCAAAATATCAATCTTGGACAGCGAGTTTTGGATTAGGATTGATTATTAATATTGGCCGTTAGTCCCACAATGTGATAGATGGCAAGTCTATCGCCGACTGGGCACATATTCAGTCCCGGGCAGCCTTATTTTTATTAACTTAGAAAATATACATTTTCTATTTTTATTGCCCGATTCTAACATCGCAAGTAATTACTGTCTGTTTCTGATTTTATAAACCTATTTACAGTGAAGCCAAAGAACAGACCTACCCGAGGGTAGATCCTTAACAAAGTAATCGAGTTTTGTTGTTTATTAAATATTTTATTTCTTATTTGAACAGAGAAATATCCTGAACGTATTTTTTCTTTACATTGCTTTTTTCACAAATATAACCCCTACATTAAATCGCCCTTCCGGTTTAGTGGTCTGGTGTTTGATTTAACTTGACACGGACCCAGGTTTAATTCTCGTGTTGATAGACAAAAAGTCTAACTGACAGACATTCGCATTAATAATATTAGTTTAGTATGGGTAGCTATTTGTGGTATACCAAGAACCCTCTTCGTGGGCCGTGTAATACAAACTTTATTGTCCTTTTCTCTTGTACTTAACTGAATTATTATCAGTTAGGAGACCTTCTTAGAATTTATACGCATTTTTGTTTTGATTGTATAGAGATTTGTCTTCCCCTTAACCGATTAAGGGCCAAAACGGTGGCTAAGCGCCATACCTAATGTAGGTCCACAAAATAAATCTAAGTCTAAAGATTGGCAGATTATCAGTATGTGATATAAGTGCTAGTCCAGGAATACATTGAAATACTTAAATAATCGCCTCTGTGCGGGCAACAAAAAAATGCATATTTTCAATTATTTAATAAAAATAAAGTTGCCGGGATTGCACATATGCCCGTTTGTGTGAATAAGTGTCTTCGGCTAGTCGTGGATGCCCTGCTTGTGCCTCTACCTACATGTTCGGGGATATGGGCGTGAAGATACTTTTTTAAATAGATTTTACCCTGTAATGTACTCCTACCAATTTCATCAATCAGATTTCGTCAATCTTTCATCTGTCATTATTTCCACATGACTGAACCAACGGAGCATGAACTATTTAGAGGTAAAGTTTAATAGCAACCGCAATGACTATGTCACATTATCAGAAGTGATAAAATGATTAAAATACATAAATATGTTCACGCCAAGTTTCTTAAGTGGTAGACAGAGAGTATCAAGTGCTAAATTTTATGATCTTAGCAGACCTGTCTATCTTCCTCCACATTTATTACCCTATTCATACAAACACGCCGGTTTCGGAGACTTGACACCACCCTCGGATAATACCCAAGCTATTTGATCGTGAAATTGCAACCTAGGTCTCCCGGTGTACTTTCATCCATCCACATTCGCTTTGTATATGAAATAATTTAGGGCAGTAAAACTTGAGAAATGACACCAACTATTTCTCCGAGCACCGCGTCGCGATTTCATTATTCTTTTTACGAAATATAGCGAATGGTTCCGAAACGTTCGCACATAAATTTCATCGACATCCAACTAGCAGTTTTTGAGCTACACTTAATACTACAATATTATAAATGTTTGTTTGTTACTCCTTCATGCAAAAACTGCTAAACCAATTTTCGTGAAATTGAGCACACACATAGAGGGTAACTCGGATTTACACATAAGATAGATTTTATCCCAAAATAAAATGTTGCTGTGGGACCATTAACCACGCGGGCAACAGCAAGTGATGTATAACATTCTCACTTATTCTGACGACCTCATCAAATTTATCCTTTATTAAGTATAGTCCAAAAATCACTAAAAATGAACATAACACCACCACGTAATCGAGAGCTATCTTTAAAAAATGAACCACCAAAGTCGGTTGACTATTGACGGAGTAATCGCGTAACAAATATACAAAAATAAATTAAATAAAAATGCTATCGAACTGAGAACATCTTCTTTTTGGGAATCGGTTAATAAAATAAACCAACAATTCTAAACATAGAAATCTTTAAGCAAAATTTTCCACTGCAGCGAAGGTGAACTGTAAGAGAAAGTCAATAGTCATTATGTTTCCTATTACATAAACGTTTAATAAGTTTAAACAAACAAACGATATTATGTGTATTATTTCCTAAGAGAGAATTGGTGGTGTCAAGGCTCTCCGAAAAAAGGAGGGGTTGAAAGAAAGACTTGGTGTAAAAATGAGAAAGAGCATCAATAGGTTCGATAAAGTGGAAAGAATGACAAATGAAATCTTCCTACCTACTTAGCGAGTGTGGATGGATGTAGGTACCCTGGAAGACCTACGTTAACAATCGCTCGGGTTTCATAAGACGGTAGTGGTAAGAGTCTTCATGTATGAAAAGAGTGATGAACGTGGAGGAAGCTAGACAGGTCTCCAATGATCGTGACATTTGTATCTTAAGAGTCTTCACCTACTGCGTAAGGAATTTGGTGTAAAGATTGACTGATTGGATTGAGATGATGGATACACTTTTAAATTAACACTTGTACTATTCTTCAATACTACTGAGCGTATTAAGTATAGCGTTTTGTGCCTCTGCCAACCGCTTCGGTGATATGGGCGTAAAGATACTTTTTTACATGGATATAAATATGTACACAATGGAAATCCACCAATAACCGACCATGAAAAGTGTAAATTCTATTCGTAGTAAATTGGAAGAAATGTTGCTAACACTTCTTAAATAGGATATTATTTTATAAATATTTAGATAGGCTCTGATGCTATTACGTGAATTATTTAATTTTATTGTAGAAAGAAGCTATGAAGCTAGTACAGGAAACCTGTTTGGTAAGTTTACCGACTACCACATCCACCGAACAATAACAAGATAATGGTAGTAATTCTGATGTGCACAAATTCGACTTATTTCAGAATAGCTGTACCGGCGAACTACGTTCAACCCGTTCTGTTCGTATGGGAAAACTTAAAAAGTTGTTTTTCGTAGTTTTCTTAGTTTTTCCTTTTCTCTTATGTTTTTAAAAATCTACACTATTCAACGAGACCAAAAAAGACCGCAAGTAAAATGTTAATTTATCATAAGTGTTTTCACACCCATATCCCCGAAAAGTTAGGCAGAGGCACAAACACCCACGACTAGCCGAACTATACTATTACTATGTTAGTTTATTACATTCACGAGATAAAGGTGAACAAACCAACGCGGAAGAGCCTAAGGTCACTGTATCATTAAAGATACAACCGCACGACAAAGGCTGGGCCCGACCTGCAGTAATCAATAGACATAAAGCTACAAAATTTATTACCCAGCCTACCCTTCCGAGTGGGTAGCACATACCTAATTATCTTCACCTATTAGGTAGCGGAACTGTCGCGCCGGAAGTACATGCAAATCATGGGCAGACCTTGGCGAAACTGATCGATTCGGAACTGATTAATCTGCATAGCGAAGTGGCCGTTCGCAAATATGAAATTATAATGCCAATATGCAGAACGGTTGGTATAAATTAATTGACTAAATAACGAGGAAGAACCTTACCGAACCTTCGAGAAAAGAGCTTAAGCATTTCTTTAAGGTCGCCCACCTGATAACCCCTACTCCTGGCACTTGTTTGTGGACGTGGAGTATCATTCATCAGGGGAATCGTGCATTTTCCTCCTTTTCCATAAATAACCCTAAAATTGAAGATTTTCAATAATCCTCCTAGCATGTAGTATAGCTAAGAACCATCTCGATCACTGCAGAATGTAAACAAAAAATCCGAATCGAAATCGATAAATCCGTTTAAAAGTAATGATAGCACTGACAGACACACACAGATATGTCAAACTTATAACACCCTTCTCTACGTGGGGGATTACAAATTCTTCTAATACTAAACTTATGCTATTAAGTTTTTAGTAAGGTTATATTTCTATAGATTATGGCCCAACTTCAAAAAAGTTTACAACAAACTGACAATAATAATTATTGGATATGCATGTTTATGTTTCTGAAAGAAAAGGCTACTATTTATCCTAATTATTCATTGTGTTCCCGTGAGAGAACCTAAAATACTTCAAAGCCGGTAGGCAACGCACAATTGAAACCAATATTGTGTTTACAGTGTTTAAGATTATTTTAACGGTGCAAAAATTTAGTAAAAAGTTATGGTTTGTTGCCGCGAGAAGTAGTTACTATACTAGCAGCACGCTATGATGGCAGGTTTGACGTTTATATAACCTCTATATTTTCGTTATAAAAAAAACTTGAAATAGCTATATATTACTTTTTTGTGATAAGACAGCAAACAAGCACACGGCTCTCCTCGTGGAACGAGACAACCGTCACTTTTATACACACACATCACAGATGTTGCAGGTGCGTCGCTGTCTTATGGCCTCGATATCAGACCAATTTTGCAAGTCTATCAGCTACCATACCCTGAAGCGGTGGATCGCTAACCTGACAAGTTGCAGCACGGCACACTGCCACCAGCGGCCATTTTGGTAATGACCCATTTAAAATGAAACGAACTATTTCTTGCCATACCAGTAATGAACATAAAATAATAATTTTCACATTTGGTTACATGTTTATCTATAACACACTTATTTCATGTAAACATTTGTACTTTTCCACTACACACTTTATTTAATACTAAAACTTACATATTATTTTATGTAAAAAGTGAAATCGGTTGGCTATAGAGTATCATTAAGTATTAAATAAAGTGTATAGTGGAAAAGTACAAGTGTTTACCTCAAAAAGTGTGTATAAAATGGAATTCCACTAAGTGTCGACGATAACAAATAAAGATTTTATCGATTACATTGACATTCCCATCACTATTGTAATGTGTCAAAGTTGCCATCATAGCGTGCCGGTCATCGACCACACACCCCAATAGACGCCTATTCTTTATAATTTTGCTTTGAAACAATTCTGGCAAATAGCTGAGGTGCAGGGAGGTGAGGCACTGCTTTCTTATTGGCCCTTGCAATGACAACACGTCATATTCATAAAAAGATATATAAGATTAGGGATGAGACATATTTAATACAAACAATATATTTTATCGATATGCTTATTTTTATTTTGTAAAGTGCGACGTTATAACGGATTATATCGCATTTTGTTATTGCACGTCACATCGCAGCTATGCAACTCAACGTCTCAAGGTAACACATTTTTGCGGTTGAGAGTAATATCCGTACTTGAATATATTAAGTCCTTACAACTGAAATTGGCGTTTTGTAGGGGAGGAACATAAGTCGAATATATTATTTAATGTAATTTATTTATTTAATATGAACCATTGTTTCCTATGCATATTTGCCATCTCATAGGCAATTCATTGATCCCTCTACTAAAAAAACCAATCGAACGGGAATAAAATCTTTGAACGTGGTTTGGACTGCCCTCTCGAAATTGATTTTTTTTCTTTTGCTAAACGTTATTCAAATTTTAAAAAATGGTAATCTGTTGGAGTTAGGTTAGATGATTGCAATTGATGCTCTTCTAATTGAGAAGTCGTCTGTTGTGCAGTATGTATTTTAGCATTGTCATGAAGCAGTAGTGGCGTAAAAAGAAAAAAACAATAAATGGAATCTTGACGCCCATATCCCCGAAGAGGTAGGCAGAGGCTTAACCAGGGCATCCACGACTAGCCGAAGACACTAAGTCCCATAATGTGATAGGTGGCAAGCCTATCGCCAACCGGGCACATTTCCAGTCCCGACCAAAATTTTTTTATTAGAAAATTGGAAAAATGCATTTTTTTTTGTTGGCCGACCCGGGGTTCGAACCCGAGATCTCATGCAGTCAAGTCCAACACCCGGACCGCTAGAGGCGATAAAACAATCTTCTGTAAAATATTGAGATTTAATACCCTTCATTGGAATTCGGAAACCAATTCTCTCGTCTGGTTTCTTTAAAACAAATTAGATTTTTTATTTTATTATCTTATGGATACCTGATATAAATGACATACTTATCAAATTAAATTGTTTTGTTCATTCGAGTAATTCTCACCTGAACTACAGAATATCGTCAAAATACTGTAAACAAATTAGTTTTAAAATTGTCTCAGCCCCTTGAAAGATTTATGGCATACTGACCGCAACACCGCCTATCGGAACCAGTGTTGAATTTATATCACCCAGATAACCACCTAATGCACTTGAAAGAGTTCATTAAAATCGGCTCAAATATTTATGAGTTATTCAATGACATATAACAGCGCCCTCTACCGCGTTTAGTTCAGTACCGCGTCCGGGTCTGCTGACTAATATAGATCACCTGCCCTCTGCCAGGCACCTCGTAAGAGGCGAGCACAGGTAAAACAGGTAATTGTCAACAAGATAACTGGTCAATAGAGTGGTGTGCAGCATCTTCCCTAGGTAGTTATGACCCAACTTACCCATTCCTGCCGCTACAATGACAGTGTCACATTCGATTCGGAGGGTAGGGTAGGGCACAAAACGCCTTACATACCGACCATAGGACAGTAACGCACCTGTAACGTCAATGGTATATATAGGCCATTATTACCTGTTACCATTAAGAGAGCCTTGTACTTGTTCGCTGACTTCTCACATAAAAAAGAGTAACTATCCAGTAGCCAACTCAAAAGTACGTAGAGTAATAAGTTTTTTATTGTTTCTGTCAGTGCTTAAATTTTTTCTGTCAGTGCTTAAATTTATCGATAAAATACATAAATACCAACATACAGTACCGGTACAAGACCGGTATCCTATTGAGGGTAAATAAATAAAAATGTCGATAAAACAGATTTGCACATTAGTCCATCACTAGCTGTATGCAAACGAAAGTGATAGCTTAAAAATCACATGTGTAAGAAAGGGATATAAACACGCATCTAACAATGACTGACCAGTATATGATGAACTCCGATAAACATCAAATAATTTAAAATGTAATTATGAATGTTATTATTTTTAATCAACCAACGGAAAGTTTTACCATCTTTTCGGTAAATTGAAGTGCGGCTGTCTTTACCGTTCCATTTAATTGAACAAACAGTCATTTTTAAATCTATTTTTTAATTTTTTTATACAATAACGCGACAATGTTTACAGGTCACAAACCTGGTCGATACTGTTTATATCTTTTTAAGTAATAAGCTACATAAGAACAATTACACTTATGTGTTGACAGAAACTGGTTGCCTTTAATGCGGCGTCTATTGGGATGTGTGGTCGATGGTGCCGGTAGTATAATTCATATTAATTACTTGGTCACTTCGATCGTCGTCCGGTCCGTGGTTCTCACATATTACTATGGCTTGTGCAACAGATATTTCAACCTGTATTTTCGGTTGCGTAAGAAACGTTTGCTCCTGACTGGTTTGAGGTAAAAATGTCGTATGTGTAATTTATGACGTATAGCAATTTGTTAATGCCTTGTAAACATTAAAAATAAATGCATGCTTAAACAGATATAATTATCTATAACTGCCATATTTAATAAGTGTAATAAATTAAGATCTAAAGCCCTTATTACGCACAACTAGTTTCTTACCATTAAATATTTACAATGAGACTAACCTCGTCACAAATTCATTGATATATGACTTTTTACTTTATTTTGTTCTTTACGACGATAAAATTGAATCCTTTTTTTATGTAACTAGTGTGGTGACGACGTAACAAATGAAGCTATCAAATACTATGATTAGAAAAATAAGCAGCCCTTGTTCAAATATTGTTATTGCTATTACAAAAACTCGAACACTTTTAACATACAAGTTCTAATTAAATCTATTTAACCCTGTCATCATCACAATATGATGAAATTCTTTAGGATAAGAAGTAATCAGGAAACTGTCTTAAGGATTGGTATCCTTAAGACAGTTTCCTGATTTTTGTATGAAAAGGGTAATGAATGTGAAGGAAGCAAGACAGGTTTGTCAGGATCGTGAGGTCTGGCACTCGATACTCTCTGCCTACCCCGTAAGGGACTTGGCGTGAAGATATGTATGTATGTCTTAAGGATTAGATCATAATCACCACATAGTAAAAACCAAAGTCGCTTCCTCTGTCCCTATATCCCTTTGTATGCTTAAACATTTAAAACTACGCAACGGATTTTGATGCTGTTTTTTTAATAGATAAACTGATTGAAGAAGAAGGTTTATATGTATATTTCATAACCGTGCGAAGCCAGGGCGAGCCTCTAGTATATTATTAACAAAAAAAAATTGTTTCATCGTTTCAAAGTCATCCAAAAACAGTCCGTTATATAAATTGCCTATCTAAAAGGGCACACAAACGAAAAACTAAAGAAGTATACTCAACTAAATCCTATAAATTAAGTTTAATTTTGAGAGAGAGACGTGACGTCACATAATTCTCAAAATGGCCGTCCGCGTTTCAGTTTTTGTTCGCAAAATAATACTGCTACAACTTAAATAAAAAAACTAAACTACAGTATGAAACACATTCCATTATACCAACAGTAAAAAAGCCTATTGGAAACTCCAAGTTTTTATTCACTTCAAATGTTTCTTCAACAAGCTCCTGATTTAAATCGAGTAAATCATTAAACTTGATACTTATCACTAAAATATTTAAGATAAAAAATATGTTTATTTATTTTGGTTTTGTTAATAATAATATCTTCGGTAGCAACACTATCTAGGATCACAGATTTTCAGATACAAACGCTAAATCGGCTTAAAAATTGTTCTAAAATCCGAATCAACACTTTAGGTCTAAAAATTCGTTAATGACATTGACACATTTACAAAATCTAAATGGACAGCATACACTGGAATTATTTGAGACTCATTCCATTTTTTCCTATTTTGTATAAATTGTATCGTCTCCGTTTTTCTACGGCCAATCACTTATTGTAAAACCTACAAAAGGCTTCTCTTTCGTAAATTAAAATTTAACTTTAGAATAAAACGAACATTAGGAACTTAATAAAAAGATACTTAAAAAAATTATGAAGGCGATCTCTGTCCTCCTTGATTTTCTTGTCCTCATAGAAATAATTAAATAGTGTATTCAAGCCCCTATCCTGGAAGAGGTAGACAGAGGCACAACCGGGGCACCCACGTCTACAACTAGCCGAAGACTCTAAGTCCCACATTGCGATAGGCGGCGAGCCTATTGCCAACCGGACACAAAAATTTCCAATCTCTACGTAAGGTACGTAATTTTTAATTAAAATTGAAACAACACATTTTCTTTTAATTGCCCGACCCGAACCCGAAACTTGTTGAACTCCAACACTGAATCGCCAGAGCAGAGGCGAGATTATTATTTTCAAATGTTTAATTACTCAAACAATTAATGTCAATTAACCCGTTGTTTGTGTGTGTACTTTGCATACGCCATACATAAGTTTGTGTGGGTATTTTAAATATAAAAAAACATTTTAATTATACTAGCTCCCGTGCCAGCTTAATACGAGCAGACAAACTTTTCTATATATAAACTTTCTCCTTGAATCACTCTATTCATTAAAAAAACCGCATCAAAACCCGTTGCGTAGTTTTAAAGATCTAAGCATATATAAGGCACATTTGACCGCCTCGTTGGTCGAGTGGCTAGCGTACTCGCCTAACTGCATCGACGAATCGCGAGGCTCGGGTTCGATTCCCGACGGGGGCAGGCATTTGTGTGATGAACATTTAGATGTCTGCAATTCCGGGTCTGGGTGTTTATTAAATGTATTCTGGTATCTATTTAAGTATTTCTATGTAATAGTATCGTTGACTAACACCCATAACACTAGCATATAATTTGCTTACTTTGGGGTTAGATTCAATTTGTGTGACTAGTCCAGGGATATTTATTTATTATTATTATTTATTTATAAGGACAGACAGCGGAAAGAGACTTTGTTTTCTATTAAACTAGAGGCCCGCCCCGGCTTCGCACGGGCATAAAACATACACATAAACCTTCCTCTTCAATAACTTTATCTATTAAAAAAACCGCATCAAAATCCTTTGCGTAGTTTTAAAGATCTAAGCATACATAGGGACAGACAGCAAAAACCGACTTTGTTGTATACTATATAGTGAAGCACCTTCAATGACCATAATAAGGCTATAGTACTACAAGTTGTGAACCTTGACTTTGTCAGGATCTATTTCGGCAACTTTTACATCACATCCGCATTCGAAGAGACGATTATGCAAATTAGACATAAACATGAGCTGGCTATTTTAATCTTAACTGATCTAAAATAAATAATACGAGTGTTTTTTCCTCCTTGATATTTTTAGGCCTGTTCAAAGTCAACTTCTCCTGAATGTGACATTATTTGTATTAGAGTCTAGCCTCGGTCAATACATAATGAAGTGTCTGATTTTAAATAGTTTATGTAATGTATTTCGCGCCCATATCCCCGAAGAGTTAGGCAGAGACAGTGGTCCCACGACTACCCGAAGACACTAAGTCTCACAATGTGATAGGTGTAAAGCCTATCGCTAACGGGGTACATATTCCATCCCGGGCAACGTTATTTTTTTATTAGAAGATTGAAAATACACATTTTCTGTATATTTTTGTTGCCAGACCGGGGGTCGATCCCGGAACCTCAAAAAGTCATGTCTGACGTCGGACCGCTACACATATTTAACCGCATTAAAATATTTTTGCAAATAATGAAAATTGGCCGACTTCCATAGAACCTCCGTCTTGGACCAACAAGAAGATCACCAAAAAAGTATATTGTTGCAAATAAAAAAATGGATCCACAAATAAAGGAGAGACTAAGATATACCTAGGTAGTAGTTTTAAGGTAGACAGGGTTAAATTTAATCATAGTTTTAAAATGTTTGGTAATTTAATTAAACCAGTTATAAATATAAATAATTGGCTTAAAGTAATAGTATATGTAATTAAATAATATTTTTTATATTAAATTATTTGCACACCAAAATATGGTAGAATATGTTGATATACTTAATATTTTTGTAACATCTCATTTACACACATATTCCGCAAAAAAAATTTCTTTTTTCTATAAAAATATAAATGTCGAACATGATTATTTATCTTTTGTAAAGTCGGTTAATAGTTTCAAACATCTACAATAACAAAACTATCTCAACCCACGAGACGTGACATTAACCAAAGAACTGCACAAACCAGTAAATAATCCAAGGTGAAAATGGTATAACTAAATCATTAAAGAGATGTTAAAACGCTCGACACGTTCTCGACGCTAACATCTAAAGAAATCGTGATCGAACTCGATTTCGGATTCCATCTGCTAAATGCTAATAGATACACAATACGTAGCAATCAATAGCTTTAGTGTAATAATGATATTACAATATTTATCCTAACAGAAAAACAACTTTTGAAAATCAGCTCTAACATGCTTGATAGTAGCGCAGTCTGCCGGATCAAATATGAATCATTCCAAAATCAACGACTACAAAAAAACGACGTGCCATCAGAAGGGAAAACTTGAATATTAACGTTGTGCATTTTTGATATTTTGAAATTGTTAGGGAATAGTTTTGCACGAATTGCATTAATTATTAGTGTGAAAGTACTATCATTTAAGTGGTAGAATACAATATTCATTTATTGCGCTATGGTACACAAACATGACAACACGAACATTCGCGCAAGCGCCCTGCACCGTCTTACGAATTTTCGATCTGACGGTCTAACGCGAGTTTAGGAGTTTTTAGCCAAACCAAAAAAAAGCGCAACGCTGCTAAAAAAATTTTAACTTCAATAATTGAAAAAAAAAACAATTTCAAATGGACCAAATTGTGAAACTAAACCATTTGATTCCCTTTGAGTACAAACAAAACATTTCATCAAAATCGCTCCGTCGTTTAGGAGTTCAGTGACATACACACGCACACATGAAATAAAGAATCAGCGTAGAATAGTAAAGATTTTTTAACAAAATTTTATCCCTTATTCTAGTCCTTTGCGGGTAGATATTTGCAAAAAAATAGCCTATGTTTGATCCCGGATCGATAGCTACATAAAAAATTGAGTTGTATTGTTTTATTTTATATAAAAAATTGAGTTGTATTGTTTTATTTTATATAAAAAAAGTATCTTCAAGCCCATATCCCCGAAGAGTTAGGCAGAGGCACAACCCACGACTAGCCGAAGACACTAAGTCCCACAATGTGATAGGTGGCAAGCCTATCGCCAACCGGGCACATATCCAATCCCGAGCAACGTTTTTTTTATTATAAAATTGAAAAAAAAACAAATTTTCTTATTGCTGCCCGGCCCGGGATTCGAACGCGGGACCTCGTGAAGTCAAGTCCGAAACCTAGACCGCTAGACTACAAAGGCGATATTTTCATATAAAATATGTATTAACATTATTAGTGATGGAAATTGTATTCTTTATTTAAAATTACGAAATCAACGGCGGTCAACATTATTATTAAAAAAATGTAACATAAAATATTAACAAAGAATACAGTTACAACAAAGACTTTTATCAAAGTGCTTTCTTTGTTTCACTGTTTTAGGTTCCAACAAAGAAATTACTCTTACAAAAAACCTTTTTGTTTAGATCGAAATACTTAATCATTTTTCGTTCTTTGTCTATTGACACATAACGTTATATGACAAGGACACAAGGCATACAGTTTATGCAATAATATGCGCATTATGCAAGTTGGAAATATATTCTTGAATAAAACATTTAATAATACTTGAATATAACAGTTTCTTATGATATTAGAAAATGAACATGTAGAATGATTCCCGAGAAGAGATACTCGACGCCTATAGAGACCAAAGATGTTAGCGGTGCGATAGAACACTGAGATTAGAATTTGGACCTCTTGTGTAAGTCTACTGACAAATCCAGTCTTCAACGCGAAACACAACCGTGACGAGAACTGGCTCAATGGAGTCAGGCAGATGGTAATTTTTTTGCAGAATTAATCACAGATCTTTTACTAGTGACATAAGAAACCGACGCTCGCCTCTTAGGAGTAACTGCTTTGCGGAAAAAATTACAGACCAACTGCCCTATATTTTTCAAAAGGAGTTTTCAAAAAAAAGATTTTTCAAAATTACGTACATGTACGAAAAATCGTACATGTACGTAATTTAATACGAATACTATCTGAGCTAACTCCGTCCCTGGGATTCTTGTAGAGCAAAAGAATGAGTCTAAACCATAGTTTCAAGAACTTTGAAAAGGTTATAGGTCATTCAATTTAAAATCACGAAACGACCCTCAGCCTCGGTCCGAGTGCGGGAAACTTCGAAGTAAGCCGATTCATTAATAAATACATTTTGAATGTTTAAGCGGTGGTGCCGATTCTGAAACGTTGTATAAATTTTAGATAAGATAAGAATAATTGAATAAAAAAAAGAGCAAAATTTGAAATGTGTCAAAATAGTCAGGACTAACTTGTATGGCTTTAAACACTATCGAGCTGGTTCTTAGACAATACAACATGTGCAGTAATAATTAAAACAATAATAATAATACCAAAATTCTTCATGAGGCCTCGGATTCGAATACCGGATAGAAACAATAAAAAGTCATTTTTTTTTTTAAATTTTCTAATAAAAACAAAGTTGCCCTATTAGATATGTGCCCAGTCGGCGATAAGGCTACTTATAATATAATATTGTGTAACTTGATGTTATCAGCTTGTCGTAGGTACTCTGGTTGTGCCTCTATCTCTTCCGGGATACAGGCGTTACGCTAATTAACTTTAGACAAAAAATACAACTTTATACATTTTAAGTGACGAAAGAAACCGATGCACGCCTCTTACGAGGAGCTGCAAGGCGGAAAGAAGATCAACTGCCCTTCTTCAAACAAAAAACTTCTTCTTGTACGAAAAAACGTACATGTACGTAATCGTATACAAGAACTAGCTGAGTTGACTCCGTCTCTGTATATCGTACGGATTTAAAACACAATCGAGATGGTTCTAAGCTACATCACATTTAAGTTTTGTCGGGGATAATTGATTTTTTTATAATTATTTACGCTAAAAGAAGACAGCGACAACTTAAAATAAGTTTGGTGTATGCACAACAGAATTAGCACCAATGTTACGAATTAATTGTACCGTATAATTTATCGCAAACGAAAATTATAAATATTAATTCCGATTAGCAAGACCCGATAATAGCAAGGTAACTCTGTGTAATAGGAAACCGAGTCTCGAATGTGTTCGGAAATCGGAAGTAATTATTTCGACCGAATAATTAATTGTCTTTAAATATACAGTGTGCTGTGTCCAGTGTATGAAGTACTAGTTGACGTCCGCGACTTTGTCCAAACATCACTTTATCTTTAACCGACTTTGAAAAAAAGGGACGTTAGGGTCGACTGCTACTTTGTATGTATATTAATCGATGTCTCCGATATTTCTGGACCGATTTAAAAAAAATGTTTGAAAGAGCTTACTTTTGAGGTTGAGGAAACCTAAGAAATAGAGGCAATTACAAAAACTATCTTCACGCCCATATCCCTGAAGAGGTAGGGAGAGGCACAACTATGGTTAAAGAAGCAGACAACCAGAGACAATAATTGAAAAACAAAATTGACTTCGGACCCTCTGGCGGTAAGGGACAACCTTAACTATAGACATACTAATACGTGATTACTTTTCTACCCTCAAGCAAAGAACACGACAAATGCAAGCACTGCTATAATAGGCAGGAACGGATAAGGTCACTCGGAGCAAGCCAAGATAAACTAACCCAAATTAATATTATGCATTATAAATACTAAAGTCTGTTTGTTGCTCTTTCGCTATTAAATCACTAAACGGATTTGGACGACATTCAATAAACTTATAGCTAAAAATCCAAGTTCAAACATAGGCTAATTTTTTTTATTATCACCCCCTAAACGACTATAATAGGGGATTAAAGTTTGTATGAAAATTGTAACTATTCTACGCTGAGAAAATCGCCGGAAAACAGCTAGTCCTATCCTATAAATACTACAAATGCGAATGTTTGTATGTTTGTTTGTTACTCCTTCATACAAAAACTGCTTAACCGATTTTCATGAAATTTGGCACAAACATAGAGGGTAGCCTGAATGAACACATAGAATAGTTTATATAGATATATAGTTTAGTAGACAGTTTATACCACGAAACAATGTTCCCGTGGAACCACGTGGGAAACGCCGCGGGCAACAGCTAGTTTGTAATAAAAAAAAATTGTGTGTCTACTTATGTACACGAGTCAGAAGTTATACTTCTTCGGCGTAATAAGATAAAAATCTTTTTAAAAATTTTATCTTTTGCCTTATTTTACATTTGTAGACAAAATGACACTAACCATAGAAATAAAGAAATATTGTGAATACAGTTGTCAGTTCTCACGCAAACATACGTAGATGTCCTTACTTTTACTTTGTTGGTACCTTTTTTTGAAAAACTAAAATGTTAACTTCATCATGTCGGTTTTTCATGACAATGTGCGCTCGCATCGTAATAATTTACCCTCATATTTTTTTTCCTAACGCGCCAAAAGAAGTATGACTTCAAAAATACAAGAATAGACGTGAACACCCATCTAGGATAATTTCAGCAATCAAACTCATTCTTTAACCGCCCGTAGAACATAGCAGAGATTAGTAAATATATATTGTCTGAACATAGTCACATCAATAGGCACGTTGTGAACACACAAACTACAAAGAGTAATAATAACATGACGTTACCACAACAAGGCAGTGTCTATGTAAATAAAACCTTTAACAATACTCCCGAGATGTTCTTACGTCATTTGGCTTTATTAAGTCTATTGTTACTATTTAAGGTGTACACAAACATAAACTTATATACAGGGTTATGATGTATACTTAAATACAGGGTTGTCAAACTATTACTAAGAAACCAGATTTTTAACACAATTTTATTTAAAAATGTCTGTTTTTTATTAAACTTAATTACTGTAACACATTCTATCGATTTTTAAGACATGATGTGTTTAGTTCTAATTGTTTGATACAATTAGTTCTTAAAAAAGTTAAGTATTTAATCTGTGTATTTTTGGAAATTGTTTATTAACGGTTATCAACGTTTGCTTAAACATTGATAACCCTGACAAATGAAATAATTTAAACTTAAAAAAATAATTTAAACGCTAAAAAGTAAACCTGCTAAAAACCGCCTCCGATTTTAGTCACTACATAGTATAAAACTAAGTCGTTTTCTTTTGTCCCTATTTCCGTATGTATGCTTAAATCTTTAAAATTACGCAACGGATTTTGATGCGGTTTTTTTAATAGATAAAGTGTTTGAAGAGGTAGGTTTATATTATGTGTATTTCGTAACCCTGCGAAGCCGGGGCAGGCGGTTAGTTAACTATATACACAAAAATTAAGTATTTCCTTGTATTCCCTAGGATACAGAACCAAAACCGGATCTAATCTCGGAAGTAAGGTTTTTATTATAAAAAATTAAGTAATTAATTAATAATTAATTGTCGCCTCTGTGGTCGAGCAGTCCGGATGTTGGACTTGACTGCATGAGGTCTCGGGTTCGAATCCCGGGTTGGCCAACAAAAAGAAAATTGCATTTTTCCAGTTTTCTAGTAAAAAAAAATGTTGATCGGGATTGGAAACGTACCGGGTTGGTGATAGACTTGCCACGTATCCCATTATGGGACTTAGTATCTTCGGCTAGTCGCGGGTACCCTGGTTGTGCCTCTGCCTACCTCTTCTGGGATATGGGCGTGAAGATACTTTAAAAAAAAATCTGTCTAGAAATAAACGAGAAATCGATTAACATACATAAAAAATGTGATAACGTATAGCCTCCTCCCTTTTTTAAAAAAGTCGAATAAATAAAGATCAACCACCTTAAAACAATAAAAATGGACGCCATTTTTAGTAAACACTGACTAAAAGTAACAGCCTACCAATAATTAATTAAGTTTATCCAAGCTACGATGGATAAAATCAGCCAAACTATGGATTTTTTTTTTTAAATGTACACCTGCGGATATACACTAGTTTCATTCATATACGTGTAACATAGGTAATACATCCGTACGCGTGACGAATACAGGACACGGATACACCTCAAAGGAATCAAATGGACCCGAAAGAGATCAAAAGTGTAAAGATCAAAGAGAAATGCGGAAACATCGATTTACACTAAATAATAAACAAAATTGCAATGAGCTAACAAGTTTAGTTACTATAAACAAAAATACATATTTAAATAAATAAAAATGAATCATTAAGTGTGGCTAAGCTAGAAGCTCGGGAACTGCCTAAAATTAAACTTTAAATAGATACATATAATACATACAGACATACATATCTTCACGGCAAGTCCCTTACGGGGTAGGCAGAGAGTATCGAGTGCCAGACCTCACGATCCCAACAAACCTCTCTGGCTTCCTTCACATTCATTACCATTTTCATACAAACGCGCCGGTCTCGGAGGCTCTTGACACACACTTTAAATAAACAAAATGGAATATTTATGTGTGGTTACACACTTTTTTGTCGTAAACACTTGTACTTATACTTGCACTACAAAAAAGTGTGTGTACAATAGAGTTTCACCAAGTGCCGACGATAACAAGTATAGATTCTAGTACCTTTATATACTGCTTGATATTGTAATGGTAGAAATATGAATAAGCGATACTAACAAAACAATCTACCCATAAACACCAGGGTTTAACGTAGTCTTTATAACACCACACATACCGTATACCATCAACTTAAACCTGCGAGTACTTAAGTCTATGTATAATAAGACGGTTAAGGGTTAATTACGAAAAAGCTTTCTGGGGATAAATCGTTATTACCACTTTAGCTTTTACTTTGAACATTAACCTTCATGTTAAACGTAATGTTACCTTATTCATACGCAAAATAAACTAAGTATAAAGTTAAATTAAGTACGGTAAATAATCAATTTAAAACTCGTTTCATTAATTTTTAAGTATTTAATAAATTATTCTGTAATATGATTAATTAGTTACGAGTGCCCTTATTTGAATATAAATATAAATGCCCCATCACATAAATTACACTCTTCAGAAAAAAAGAGACGGTATTTTTTTTTATAAGAAAAACATACAGACGTAGAACCTCCTACAACTCAAAAACATGAACTCGGTTAAAAATGAACTACTGATTCAATGTAACTGAGATTGAAATGTGAGTATTTCCGAACGTTGTCGCATTAATATCAGTAATATAATTATGAGAGTGTTTGTACAACGTATGTAACGTTTTCACGTCAAAACTACTAAATACAGCTTCATTTATTTTTTCAACATGGAAACAGCTAACATATCGCATCTCGATTGGGAATACATATTTCTTATCCCGTTATTTCCAGGGCTTCGACTTTCAACTTGAAGAGCGAATTTGTCGTAAATTCGTATACACATATCTAAATAAAACTTTATGGTATCAGTTACCGCGGGCAGTATTCCTAAACAATTATGACTTAGGAACCTTCAAGAAAAGAGCTTACTCAAAGGTCGGCAACGCATCTATGATACTCCTGGTGTTGCGGATGTCTGTGGGCGGAGGTGATCACTTTCCATCAGGTGACCCACTTACTCATTTCATTTTATAAAAAAAAACTTGAACTTTTCGGCAACACGCTCTATTTAATATAAAATATTACACTATGGAGATCCACCAAATGCCGACGATGAAGAGTACAAAGTGTCACAGAGTAATAAATCACATTTTAAATACGAACATGATCTGGTTACGTGACTTTGTATGATATACGATATTTTTAATCACAATCACAGCACGTATAGATATTATATTTTAAGTAGGGAAAAGATAGCGTGATATTTATGCAAATCTTGATAACGAAAACAATAAATCATAAACGTAAACAAAACACTCCGCCACAAAAGAGCCGAGGCCTTTACTCTGTGGCCGTGGAATTTTCGTATCTCGTTGAAAAACTAATTTATTTTAGGTTTACATAAAATTTGTAAGAAACGGAGATCGTTGTATAGTCCAACTACTTGTTCCGGCAAAGGGCCTGGTAAATTATTTCATTCAAGAGCAGAACATTATTGAAGTACTAATATAACTATCGCATCGTTGGTCGAGTGGCTAGCGTATACGCCTAACTACATCGACTATCCGCGAGGCTCGGGTTCGAATTCTCGACGGGGGCAGACATTTGTGTGATGAACATTTAGATGTCTGCATTTCCGGGTCTGGGTGTTTATTAAATTTATTCTGGTATCTATTTAAGTATTTCTATGTATTAGTATCGTTGACTAACACCCATAACACAAGCATATAATTTGCTTACTTTGAGGTTAGATTCAATTTGTGTGAGTTGTCCAGGGATTTATTTATTTAAATATCTGTGGTCTAGCGGTTATTTTTTTAATTTATCAGGCAACGTTATTTTTTTTAGAAAATTTTATATATACACTTTTTACATTCATATATACATTTTGATGCCCGACGCGGGGATAGAACCCGGGATCTCTAGAAGTCAAGTCAAGTTACTCTTAACTCAGCACTAACGGAAAATTAACATTTAGTTCCGAAAATATTCAACAAATCGGATAAAATAATGTACTATTTATAATTAATTAACTACATGTTAAAATCGCCGCCTAACGCCTTTCACTGTGGCATCATGAAAAGTTGTTACACGTTTAGTATAAGTATACTAGTGGTCGCCAATTGGTCGAAATTCGACCATAATAAATTTTAATATCTTGTTGATAAGAACGCCATCTTCATTTTTCAAGACCAACTACTTTGTTGTGACTATGTTGTTTGTCAAGCCAAACTGTATGGTGCGCCATCTGTGATCTTTTATCGTTATCATCAATATATTTGTGTGTGTCAAATGTATGGTAGGGTGGGTAAAGTTCTATTTATTGATTTAATGTACTTTACAAGCATTATTATTGAAAAATATTAGCATTTGCACTTCTCCTACACATAAAGTATAACTGTGCCAAATTTTATGCTCCTGCCTCAACGCAATTTCCTTAAAAAGGGGTGTAAAGTTTTAGCATCACGTATTAACATATAAGATTTAGACTATAATACATCATAGCCACCAAGATAAATAATATGTAACTAAACAATACGACAAACAGTCCCTAACCATGAAAGCTAAAGTCAACTATGAACGGTATCAGATACAATATACGGGAGCGCCGTGTCAAGGACATCAAGTGTCATGGTGGATTTGCACATTTCCTTTCAAATCCTCGATATACCATAGACAATTTATAATAAGACATATTACCTCGAACACGCTACGCTTTATGCCCATTATATTTTACATTTTTTTTTTACAATAAAGTTGGGTCGATTAATAAGATCACATCTGACATACGTCAATCTTAGTAAGCATCTGTTAAGATTAGCAGGTAAATTGCATTATTTTTATTTCTATGACATTGGGAGGGAAACAAGCAGACGGATTTCCTGATGGTAAGAAACTCACGCTGCCTAGAGACACCAAAGGTGGAAATCGTGCGTTGCCAACTTGAGGCCAGAATGTTAGGCTTGCAGTAAAAATAAAATTACCGACTACCGAAGCGGAGCACGTCAATGGCAAGCACTGACGTTATGGCGGCAAGAATAGGTAAGGCGGTGGTACCAATCCGGGTGAGTCGCTGCGAAATTCTTACACCTATTCGTATGTCACGGTGTTAGTGACGGTAAGCCTCTCGCCTTTTACGAGCTGTCTGGCAGAAAGGCAGATGGCCTATTCTGCAAAGGAGCCCGGACCAAAAAAATTAGCTTTGATAGAAAACAAACAATTCGCCAATTTCAATAAAGCTTTGGAAGAAAACGTTTAGAAAAGCGCCATATTTAGAAAAGGCGACAACGTTTAGTCAAATTGCAATTAAATTTAGGATTGCTGTCTTAAAATTCAGTTGTAGTATTTGACCGTCACATAGCAACAAAGTTAAATTCAAAGTCTTGAAAGAAGATACAATTATCTTTGATAACAAATACTTATTTGTTCTTTTGTGAGTTTTGCACCAACGCTTACTCAAGTTAAACGCAAGTTATTACTTAATTGTATCTAATTCATTAATACATAATTCTGGTAATAATCTAGAACCTCGAATAGCAGTGTTGATTATAATTTACATATTCACACAATAGTTTTTTTATTAAATATGCAAAAAAGTAAGTATGTCTTATTGATAAAACTTGTTTTTAAGCCCAAATGTTTTCAAATTCAACTCTCAAACTTCAAAAAAAAAACAATTTAAGAAAAAGTTAAAATGACAGGCTTTAAATTTGTTTAGAAGCCTGTGATAAGAATGGGTTAGATTTTTTCATGAATATGACTTTAAAATTTTAATAAATATCCATTATGAACGAGTGTGTACCTGTTCTTCAGCATATTATCCGGCACGAAGACATTCCACCAGGAAGGTCGCTTTTGCCGCACATACGTCGACGGGTCGCTCTCCTCATCCGTGTCGTTGCCACCAGATTTTCGCCTTTTCTTCCGCTCGAGCTGCAACTTAACAGCCCAGGAGCGTCTCCTGCCTTTGTCGCTGTGTCCGTATCCGTCTGTCCCAACGGGTACGGCCAGAGAAGCCCGGCGAGGCACTTCGGGCGGTGGACCGTCAAACTCGTTCAGTTTTCGATATCGTTCAGCGAACGTGGCGTCTGACGCTCTACGCCCATTAGAAGCAGACGGAGAAAGTTTCTTTTGAGCAGGACTGCTGAAGGGGTCGTCATCATCTGTGTCAACGTCGTAGGTTTCGTCGCTGAAGCGTCGTGGAGTCTCATCTATGGCTTCTTGTAAGCTGGCCAGTTGGAGGCTCGGTCTATGACTACGCAGGCCACGGGGCAACCTTGTAGGTCGACCCTGAAGCCGGGCCAGTGCCAACGGTACTGGCGATTCCGTTAAGGTTGGCTCACTCCCACTCATTGTCACTTTCACTTGCACTTGGTTCTTAGATTCACCACACTTAAGGACTGACGAGGTCACTGTTCTCAAGTTTAATCATTTTATAAACCACTCCGAGGATTTTAGAAATCCATTTCCTAAAACAATATGAAGTTTCAAACTCAAAGCGATGTTGTGGTCATTACGGACGATCAAAGAATTGTTAATTAAATCGTGAATTAAATTGGATCCGCAAGTCTAGTGATTTATAAATTAAATTTAGCGTAATTAATTAAACTAGGCCACAGTAATTAACGTAGTAGCAAATTAAAATCAAAATTTGATAGCACTATCCAAAACTGGCATGGAATTATGCTAACCTTATAACTATAGACCGTCTCCTTGGTCGATGGGTTTAGAGCACACGCTTTACGCCACAGACCAACTGTGAGACTCAGGTTCGAATCCCAAAAGCGGTACGCAAAAGTAATGAACAACGAGATATTTGTATTTCTGGGTGTAGGTGTGTTTATTAAATTTATGCCAGTCTTTTAGTGTTTTACATGGATTAGTATTTAGTATCGTCGATTTAAGCCGCAGGCAGAGACGTCAGTAACATTTAAATTATCATTAAGTCACCATTTTGTACGGAAAATGTCGACTTAATAATTGAATGATATCTCTGCGTGAGGCCGTAACATAAATAACAGAAGCTTTTAATTTGCTTATTTTGGGGTTGGATTACATTTGTGTAATTAATCCAAAAATATTTTTACTAACAAGCTATTTCCAGTGACCTTGCACACACGTTGAATTGACTTTTCGTGGTTACTATAAATTTTAAAGAAAGTAAAAGTAAAAAGGAGCCTGGCCCTAAGATACTTCTACAGAACATTTGGGAAAAATCCTCTGTGGTCTAGCCGTTCAGGTGTTGGACTTAACTGCATGAGTCCCATGAATCCCGGTTCGGGCAACAAAAAGAAAATTTGGTATTTCCAATTTTCTTATAAAAAAAATGTTGCTCGGGATGGGATATGTACCCGGTTGGCGATAGGCTTGCCACCTATCACATTGTGGGACTTAGTATCTTCGGCTAGTCGTGGATGCCTTGGTTGTGCCTCTGCCTCCCTCTCCGGGAATATGGGCGTGAAGATACTTTTTTTTCCATTTCATGTATATATATTAAATAAGACTATGACTCATTCCAATATTCATATTTTTTAGACAAACATTTGTCAACCAGGCCAGTGAGCTACCGTTGTAGACTTAACAATTGAAGTCGTTAAATTGTAATTTTTGAAACACTGGACACATTCATACATCATTTTTCATCATCAACACGAACAATACCATCACTAACTGGTTTAATTACCAGAAATTAATAAAAAGCATTGTCTCATCGCTCAGATAAGTTCGTTCTGGACAATCATACAAATGAGCAGATATTGCGTCTGTAGAAGAGACATTAACACACGTAACTTTTTTCTATTCAATGTTTTATGCATAAAAATCTGCTTTTAACTTATAAGAGAATGGGAGTTCTATTTTTGAACGACTCCAAAAAAAGGACGTTACAATTCCACTGTACAAAAAAAAACTGTCTTTTTTTAGCATGTCTGTAACGCGATTACTCGGCCAATAGCGAACCGACTTTGTTCAATCTTTTTTAGAAACGTAGGTCATGATTCCGAGGTGATATTAATTTTATCATAATCCGATTAGTCGTGTTCGAGTTATACTTGTCAATGATGTCAACATACCATCAAAATATGTTTGTCACTGGCCGAGTAACCACGCAACAAACAAAAAGAAACAAAAGAATTGATGACCTTGTACTTTTTGGAGTCTGTCAAAAACCATTCCACGAGCTATAAAGATTTCACTTCAAAGAATAAAGAGATTTCCTTTCGTGTTGCTATAATCAAGTTGTTCCTCATGGGGACAAGTGTCGGCGCTATGCCTTATAAGCAGGTACAGCTTTCGTAACTGCCTCCTCGTCATCGTCTCACGCTGGGGAAAGTTGCCGTCCGCTCGTAAAGTCTCGTATTACGAAGGTCGAGCTATTTCTATCTACCAATGATACATTTCAATCATCGAGACAGATTATTTTTATTTGAAACCTCTTCTTTCTCAATTCAACTGCATGTTTTTTTTTGTATGTTTTTAACTCGATTACTCGGCTAATTATGAACCGTTTTAGATGATTTTTTTTGAAAAGTGAAATCATAGTTCCACAGTCGTCCCGTATAAATTTTGTCTATTTATAATTGGTAGGATGTTGATGAAATTTATGAAACCATCTTGGAATCGTTAGCTACCTTTGGAAAATACTTTTATGTGTCATACGTACATATTAGAGTGTGTTGTGTGTAGAGTAACGTAGCACTTGGCAATCGATAACACAAGAGACTTATCTGGAAGATACGTATGTACGTTTAACCCTCTACCGCAAGCCACTCGTCCGGAAGATACGTATGCGCGTCTAACCCTAAACTACAACGGACTTTTCTGGTAGATACGTATGCACGTTTAACCCTAAACTGCAATGGACTTTTCTGGTAGATACGTATGCACGTTTAAACCTATACTGCAAAGGACTTATTTGAAAGACACGTATGTACGTTTAACCCTTAATCCCAAAGGACTTGTCTGAAAAAGATACGTATTAAGTTTAATCCTCACTTCAAAAGACTCGTCCAGAAGATACGTATGCACGTTTAACCCGATACCGCAAGGGACTTGTCTGGAAATACGTATGTACGTTTAACCCTAAACCGCAAGGGACTTGTCTGAAAGATACGTATGTACGTTTAACCCTTCACTTCAAAGGCCTCGTCCCGAAGATACGTACATACTTTTAGCCCGCTAACGCAAGACACTCGTCCGGAAGATACGTATGCACGTTTAACCCGATACTGCAAGGGACATATCTGAAAGATACGTGTGTACGTTTAACAACAAATATCTCCACCTACGTATACGTAGTACGTGATGGTGTCTCGGAATCTCGTCTGTTTACATGCACTCGCGATTAATAACATGTTGCTATTTATAATAACGGGTTTTATTAAGTCAATGAGGGACAATTGATAAACACAATTGAGGTCCGACCTTGATATTATATGGCCGACCGTCCGTCGCAAACATCTGATCACATTCTAGGTATTGGGGGGCACGCACCACTAGCATCTACGTTACGATGACGTGCCTTTGTTAAATACGAGTTTTGTC
>NJDD01000642.1:346536-373569 GCA_002245505.1 Calephelis nemesis
GTGTGTGTGTGTGTGTGTGTGTGTGTGTGTGTGTGTGTGTGTGTGTGTGTGTGTGTGTGTGTGTGTGTATGCGTGTGTGAGAGAGAGAGTGTGTCTGAGGCCAATTTCGATGTAGATTTTTTGTTTCGAAACTGAGGTGATCGAGATGGTTCTTAACTACACAACTGGTAGGTTTCTCGCGGGTTGATTTTTTTAGTTGTGGTGTTATTATTAATTTACATAATTATTATTGCACAAGTATTATCAAACAATTAAATCTAAAAAAATGTGAACAAAAAAAACTTAAGATATTTTAATTGTTAAATGATTCAACACGTATGTGTAACGGCTACACTCAGAGATATCAATTAACATTTAATTTACTATTAAGTCACAATGTTGTATGAATGATATCGACTAAACGACAGATTAAAAGATAATTGCCCTCTTCGAGTGCGGCCGTGTTATTTCCATAGCGATATAACCATTATTATTTTGCGACTATTTTGAGTAATGTTTTATGCCATTAAAAGTCAAACAAGGAGACGGTAATACAGCAAGAAATTGTTGCCGCTTCTAAACACCAAAGATGGTAAAACGAGTTGACAGTGAAGCGGTGTTAGTGTTAGGTTTAGCGACTGTTTGGTGCTTACGTTTTTGAAGTTATACTTCTTTTGGCGCGTTAGGAAAAAATGATGAGGGTAAATGTTTACGCTGCGCGCGTACACAGTCGCGAAAAACCGACATAATGAAGTTAGCTATAGATAACATTTCAGTTTTTATTAAATATTAAATAAACTTTATTTAACTAAATAACGCATTACATAAAACTTTTAATGTATTAAATACCTTTTTTTCTATGGTTAGTGTCATTTTGTTCACAAATGTAAAATAAGGCAAAAGATCAAAATTTTAAAAAGATTTTTATCTTATTACGCCGAAGAAGTATAACTTCTAACGCGTGTACATAAGTACACACACATTTGAAAGTCGTATAAGGAGACCCATCACTTGGTAAGAAATACTCGCCGCCTACAGACGACAAAGATGCTCATGAACTACTTGTGGCTTTTTAGATAACCTGCTACAATACATTCGGAACAATTCGGAAAATGACAATTATAAGCATTATTATCGTTGCAAAATGTTTGGATTGAATCTTGACTTAAGAAGTCAAGTCCGACGCCGGACCGCTAGACCACAGAGGCGATAATATAATTAGATTCTAAATAATAACCGACAGACACACTTTATTAATAAACTGCTGTTTTTGTATATAGGTCAAGCTACCTTTAGCTTGTTAACCCTTTTTATCGGTGACCTTTTCTCAGTAAGTATTTTTTTTTTAAATAAAACATTACATTTTTATAATAGTAAACAAATAAAGTAACGTATTTAGAATTGAAACTATGGAAACCCTAATGTAAAATATGATTAAAGAATATTATGAAAAAATCGTAATGTTTCATTTTTACATACATACATACGCACATATGTTCCCAGTCCCTAAGGGGGTTTGCAAGGAGAATCGTCTTCCAAACCTCACGATAATTTTTAAGGATCTAATATTATTATAAGATGTTTATTTGACTTGAGATTCAAAAACTATGCATATAACTCGCATGCAATTGAGGAAAAAAAGATATTTCTAAACCGGTTATGATTTCGGTAGTTACATAGGTAGGTACTGCAGCAGTGACTGAACGAAAATATTTTAATTTGAATTGTATTTAAGGTTATATAAAAATCGTAGTTATAAATGACTAGCTTATCTATCGAACGTTGTTCTGCACTGTTGCCTAACCTAAAGGTATGAATTTTTTTTATATGATACTAGCTGACCCGGCAGACGTTGTTCTGCTATATTTTCAATATTATTTATGTAAAAAAGAATTGCGGTGAGTCCCCTTATCCAAAAAATAGATGTTGGCCGATTCTTAGACCTTCTTAACATGCTCACAAATTTTATGAGAATTGGTCAAGCCGTTTCAGAGGAGTACGGGAACGAACATTGTGACACGAGAATTTTATATATAAGAAGAAAGCGATCAAGCACATAGCCCTTCATGGTACGAGATAACCGTAGCCTATAGACAACCAAGATTTTGTAGACAGTAACTAATGGCAGATGTGTTAGGCCAATTGTGCAAGTCTACGGGCTATCCCACAAGACACCATCATTATCGCGGCAGGAATAAAGCGGTAGATCCCTAATTGCAGAACACCACTCTACCACTAGCTTGAAGGGCTAGTTACACTTTTTTCGATCTAGCTCCGATCCCGCACAGTACGTGTACCACTTCGTTACCTGCATAGCCTCTTGACACCACTCCTGAATTGAACCCGAACGATTTTGTTTATCTAGCAGTCGGGTTTTTACAGATTTACCGCGCTAAATTAATGTTCGAGGTCAAGAATCAAACTCATTCAAATTACAGCCATTATGGACTGTAATACCAAGAAGATGGCCAACATTAAATATGTAACACTCGTACTAACAATTTTATATAGAATAAGGGAAAAAAACTCGCTGAGTTTCTTGCCGAATCTTCTCAGTGTGTGGCCGCGTTCCGATCCGGTGGTAGTTTAGTATTATATAGACTCGTCACAAGTGCCTCTTGTAAGGTGAATGTGAATAAAAATATTTTCTATTCTATTTATAAAGTACCTCCACACCCAAATCCCCGAAAGGGTAGGCAGAGGCACAACCAGGGCACCCACGACTAGCCGAAGACAGTAAGTCCCACAATGTGATAGGTGGCAAGCCTATCGCCAACCGGGCACATATCCTATCCCGAGCAACATTTTTTTTTGTTAGGAAATTGGAAAAACCCAATTTTCTTTTTGTTGCCCGACCCGGGATTCGAACTCGGGACCTCGCGCAGTCAAGTCCAACAACTGAACAGCTAGATCTATCTATTTATTCTATTCTAAACATTATTAATCCAATTAACAATCGTGTTTTATATAAGTCAAGGGTAACAAAACATATGCTCGTACGTTACATTGCGATGTAAGAAAAAAATAAACTTGGCCGTTTGTCTAGAGGCAAACAACATACTGATTACCGAGTGATTAATGTCGGATCCAATGTCGTCAAGATTATCCTATAAGTGACCCAAGTGTAACGGAAGTGGTCATAGAAATAAATAACACTTTGGACACATTATTAATTGTTCTGGTTTTGTAGCTGTAATCTATATAATATATATAAAGATCAATGCCACTTTTCGTTGTAATTTCATAACACAAGAACGGGCTCACCCATTCAAACCAAATGTTTAGGCTTTGTTCGGACCATTTAGTAGATGGTTTATTTGAAGTTTGCAAAAAATCGGTCGAGCGGTTCTCCGTTTATCACACTTTTTGTAACAAATAAATTCAATAAATGGCGGATCATTTTCTTAATGGGTATTTTTCAGTAAATTGAACACACATACAAACTCACGACACCGCCGCCGACGGGGGCGGCGAAGACCCTTGTTCCGCCCTGGGCGGAACACAGCCACAATATTCTCTTTTGAAACTAACCAAGATCCCACACTAAGCCGAAGTACGGTCTCACAGGAGACACCCTTAGGGAGGGGGGTCACAGGCCTAACCCAAAATTCAATCTCTGGCTGAGCACTCTGCTCGCCCACTAGCCCGGTGACGGTGTAAAAGTCTATAGACCCACACAACAGTAGACATTTCGAAAAAAAAAAGTCAAATTGAAACTTTTTTCAGTAGTCTTTTTTTTCTTTCTTGTTTTGTTGTGTTATGTCATTAATGCGGTCATATACGGCCAATATTAATAAATCAATCCTAATCCAAAACTTACTGTCCAAGATTGATATTTTGATCCATATTTATCATATCGCTTGCCAATAACATATCTGTGGACAGGATGAATATGGCAATTAGGTATAGGATAGGCCGGCGGATAAGCTGTTATCTAGATTGCTTGAAATCCATCTTTAGAGAAATATTATTAACATTGACCGATAGTGATCATATACTTAGCGAAGCACGTACCGGGCCGCTAGAAGGTATAAACTATACCTTCTAGCGATAGATAGATAGCGAAAAGAAAGTCACGATACTTACACTATTTAAAACTCAGTAATGGCTAAACCGATTTGGCTGAAACTTCATGGAAAGGTAGCTTAAAACCAGGAGACGGACATAGGATACTTTTTTTTTCGTTCGACTGCGAGCAAACTAGGAAAAATAACATTTCAATTTTTCCCATACAAACTGAACGAGTGGAACGAAGTTCGTCGGAGCAGCTAGTTTGTACCCTCCGGTTGGAAGGGTAAGGTATACCAGTACACTTACTTTTACTCGATGCCTAACCCCGGGCTCATGTTCGCAGCCCACGATTACCACCTTTGTGTCTATAAGCGGCATGATTTTCTTCCCATCAGTAAATCCGTCTGCTTGTTTGCCTTCTTAAAAATATTTCTGCTGAATCGATTTAACGCATAAAATAAATATAGCGTGACTAGCCCATTATAACGTCGCAGTGTGAATTGCACAAAATTACATAAACACGACTTCCATTTCTCAATACACGCAAATGAAAAAACTTCTTACATCCAACATGAAAATATTCCAATTAGCGGAGATAAGTCGTGATATAAGTTACGAAACGTTTGCACATCACTATAAAAATATATACATTGACCTATAATCTACACTAATCTGAGGGCATGGGAGTGCTCCCGCCAAGTCGAACAAAACGAATCGCGAGAGCACTACAAATATTTTCCCGTAGTGTTTCGTCGTTTTCTATGTACAGGATAGTTCATATTCTCAGAATATGAAGTCACTAATACACTAATCAAAACATACACAGTCTTAACGTGGACTAACGTAAGTGTAACACTAGGTTGATATTATTGTCTGTATCACAGTGTAATAAAGACTATAATACTAGGCTAAACATTAGCGTAATTTACGCCGTGTTTATTATTAAGACAGCATAAGTCTCAATCGAATAGCTCTAATACTTTCGAAATCTATACTAATATTATAAAGAGGAAATGTTAGATTGTTTGTTTATTTGAAATGAATAGGCTCCGAAACTACTGGACCGATTTCAAAAATTCTTTCACCCTTAGAATGCTACATTATCCCTTTGTTTCATCAAAATCGGTGCCGTAAAAGCCAAGTTACGCAGGCGAAGCTGCGTGAAACTGCTAGTGAGTAATATTACAAAGAGGAAATTTTCGTTTATTTGTTTGCACTGATACTCCGAAAGTATTGGACCAATTTGCAAAACTCTTTTATTACTATCATCTATGGTATCTTTTTTATGAGACAAATACACACTTGTGTCATACTCCAGGAAAGCAATCATGAAAACCTGAATTCTCTAGAGTCCTAACCTTCGTCATTCATTGTTGATGACAATTACCATCAGAATAGGAGTAAGGTGAGGACGACTACGTGAACGTGACGAAACCGCTTGTATGGGCCGAGAGTAAACAGATCAGACAAAGACTTCAGCTGGAGCAAAGAACGAATATTCAATACATACACAGCACACTACTGTATGGAATACAAATTAATTGTTTACCATACAGTCTTGTTCAGACAAAGAGACAAACACAAATAGGAAGCGTTCGTGTTAATGTCGTATTTCATTACAACAACTACGTAATATGGTAGACACGTGAGATAATCCAGCTCTTTTTAATTATTATCTTCTTCATAATCACTTCTTTTTTTATAGAAGAGGAGGCAAACGAGCAAGTGGGTCACCTGATGGAAAGTGGCCACCTCCGCCCATGGACATCCGCAACACCAGGAGTGTCACAGATGCGTTGCCGACCTTTAAGGAATGATTTTTAAACCCCGATGAAAAAACAGGGTTGTTATAAGTTTCTGTGTGTGTCAGTGGCGTTGTAACTGTTAAACGGATAGACGTATTTCGATGTAGATTGTTTTAAAAAGCCGATTGAGAGATTGTTCATAGTCACATTTTATATAGTTTTGTATGGTACTAGCCTATCCGGCGTACTTGGTATCGCTTCACATTAACAGCTACTAACACTTTGTTATGCTTAAAATTGATGTATCCATTTTTCCTGCAATTTTCCCAGTTTTTCTTTGCATAAGATCCTATTTCTGTTTTTCTGTCTTTTTCTGATAGTAACTAACACAACAAAAAAGTATTAGCGAAATAAGTCTGTCCGTTCAGATACCAAATGGAGATGTATTTTTATATAAATATATAAATAATTTTAATTCGACGATTGTTTCTTCACATATAAACACTTATATGTAAATTAAGTGCTATTAGGGCCTGTTCTACATTCTTTTTTTTCTTATTTTTTTATTCAACTTCCAAGTTAGATTCAAAAAAATTAGTCCTATGTTAAAACCTGACTCAGAAGTAAATATTACCCAAGATTATGCAAGTCGGCCCTAAAATATGTTTGATTAACGCTAAAAATTAAGAAAAAAACAATAAAAAAAATAATAACATCTTTTGTTCCTAACAACACTTTGTTAGCGTGAATCAATTACTGGCTGCGGTGTTTCCGCGACATTACGTCTTGGGGACTTTCAATAAAAAAGCTTAGTCATCCATAAAAGAACGGCAACGTCACTCTTATACCCCAAGTGTTGGACCTGAACCTCGAAGTAATTAAGCAGTAAGTGACCAAGCGTTGCCTTCTAAATATGATCATATCTAAAAAAATTGCGGTCCAGCGTCGGACTTGACTTCTCGAGGTCCTAGGTTCGATTTCTAGGTCGGATAATAAAACAAAATTGAAATTTCCTTATAAAATAACGTTAGCCGGGATTAGATTCTTGTTTAGTTGGAGGTAGGTTTGCCCCCTATCACATTGTAAAACTTAGTGTCTTCGGCCAATCGAAGGTTGTGCCTCCAGGTAAATCTTCGGAATATGTGCGTGAAGATACCTAAAAAATACATTTTGATTTGCACGACCCGGAAATCGAACCCGAAACCTCGTGCAATTAACGAAACTGGACCACCAGACTACAGAGGCGAAAAAAAATCATTAATTGCAAAAAAAAGTAATTGTCAAATGTGACATGGCGAACGTGCGCCAGTGTGAAATAATCGTACCTACTAACGGCTAACCGTAAAATGCGAATGAACTTAACGGTTGTTAGCAGCGGTCACTTTATTTTTTAATTATATACAGTAACATACATAAGTTAACAATGCATATGTTTTGCTTTGTTGCGTAATATTTTCATTGAATTTTTTTTGTATGTCGCAAAAATGTCAAATGTAAGCAATTGGTTGGCGATATGTTGTCACCTATCACATGGTGGAACTAATTGGGTTGGCGATTGATTTATCACCTACCTAGCACATTGTCGGGTTAATGGTCTAAGATCCGAACTTAGGTTGACCTACAACGAGCTAATAATAGGATGAAACATATCACTACATAGTATAAAACAAAGTCGCTTCCTCTGTCTCTATGTCCCTTTGTATGCTTAAATATTTAAAACTACGAAATGGATTTTGATTTTTTTTTAATAGAGTGATTCAAGAGGAAGGTTTATATGTATAACAACATGGAATTTTGTCCACCCGTGCGAAGTCTGGTCGTGCTGCTAGTTAATTTTAAAATCAGATGACAGAGACATACTGCTATGAGAGACAGAGTATATATTGCTTGTATGAGATAACCGGGTTAAAAAAACGTAATGAAAGGCTTTACATTGCTTTGAATGTAGGTCGTTTTTGTCATCGAGTTACAGGTTTGCAAGTAACATTAGAACATTGCCCTATTACGGTCAGTACTACAGGTTTTTATATTCTCATCTGTTGCTATTTATAAATCTTTTGCACACAATCTGTACTAATGGTTGAAGTAAGTCTATCGTCTTTGTGGTCTATGTGGTCCGGTGATATCATCGGCCATATTAATAATTTATTTACAGATGAAGATAGGCCTTCTTGAGTTTTGTTGCTTATTTTGTGATATTGGAAGGCAAACAAGCAGACGGATTTCCTGATGATAAGAAATTCACGCTACCTACAGACACCATAGGTGGTAATGGTGCGTTACCGACCTGAGGCCGGAATGTTGGGCCTCGAGCAAAAGTAAGTTTATCGGCTACCTTTCCCTCCGGACCGGAATACGTCAACGACAAGCACTGACGTTATGGCAGCGGGAATTAGTAAGGCGGTGGAATCAATCCGGGTGAGTTGCTGCGAAATGTTTTGTAGTTTTCTTATATAAAAACAAATTTCCATACGTTTATGTGCCCGGTTGGCGATAGGTTCGCCACCTATCACAATATGAGAGAAATTAGTAATTTTGGCTAATAGTGGATGGCCTGGTTACACCTTTGGCTACTTCGTGAATATACGCGATAATTTTATTCAGTACAAATATGACAATATAAAACATTTCCATCTGTTGCAAGTACTTATTATCACTAAAGACATATAAGGTAACATCAATTAATAAAATACTTATTAAATGAATTCGATTCTCCACTCGAGAGCCGTTGACATGACGTATCGACTTAACCTTTAAAATAATCATATTAAAACGAGTGACGCGATTCTTTAATACGATTAAATTCGAAAACATTGGTGGTAATTCTGCTGCCACTAAAAAAAGAAAAAAAAATGAGTTTCATTTCTTTTACGCACATATTCCACCACTAGTCGAAGACACTAAGTCCCACATTGTGATAGGCGGCAAGCCTATTGCCAACCGGGCACATATACAATCCCAAGCAACCTTTTTATTAGAAAATTGGAAAACCCAATTTACCACCGAGAACTAAACCGCTAGACCACAGAGACGACTAACTGTTGCCACTAACTAAACTTATGTTATACGTCTATCTTCTTTCAACGCAAGTAATAGAAAGGGATAAAACACATTTAGAGCTGTCACATTCAATCGAGTTTGCAAGTGACATTTCTAAAGACGTTTAGGCCCGCTACACACAAATGGAATTCCGTTACGGATTTCAGTTTAGAAAAAAGTTAAAAAGTCAGTATTTTTTCTGTACTTGCGAAAAGTGGATTTAAACGTATGTAGCGGACCTTAATCTGTACTTTGCGATACTTTGATTAAAAACCTCACAAGTTAGAATGTCCCGAGTATTTAGAATGTTCTATTTCTTTTGTTTCTATTTCTTTTGCTTCTATTTCTTTGGAAAAACATACACACTAAAATTAGTTAAGATAATGCGTATCAGAATCGGCACCACTGTCTTACTATTGGCCGAGCAAGTGTATACTTATATACATCATTACACACATTCATCCCTTATATTACACACATCCAGCTTTTTCCCTATTCTCTACAATTTGTAAATTCGAGAACGTTTATATGTGTGTTCCGTTTTTACGTCATAACGACTAAACTGTTTTTAATTGACTTTAACTTAAAAAAAGATTAGACATAAGGACAGCGCGTTCCAGTAACCTATAGATCTTATTTTCTTTTAGATATCTATAATAAATACAGCTACGATTTTACAGTACATTATATGACATCTAATTGTAAAAGAGCGGTGTACGTTTGTTTAAGATACATTTAATAATTTTATGAAAGGAAAACATCTAGTCTATAATAATTTGTGTTTTAAAAAGTACTTCTCTGTAAAATCTAAGCTATATTTTATCAAAATTAGTCAAGTATGAGCGGTGGCATTTAATTTCAAATTATTTTTTATGTAGGTAAGCGAAACTCTGAGCGCTAGTAAAATTTATTAGAATTAGTCGAGTACTTGCGGAGGTATTTCCGATTGAAAAAAAAATTAAATTTCAATCCACGCAAAACTTGTAAAAATTATAAAAAAATAATTAAATTGTATAAAAAAGTCTGATATACACACGTTCATGGCTTCAAGTCATATATGTGGAGGTCAAGTAGCTAAACGGCCAAGTACTAGAATGTGCTAAACACACGTAATAAAAAAATAGTAAACACATTTTGTTAATCTACAAATCTTATAAATATTTGAACGATTTCACAATAGTAATCTTGCTCACGATATTACCATGGATATCTCAAAATTTGCATATTAAGAGCTTTATTTAAATGCAATCTACAGATATATCCTATTAATATTATATTTGCGAAAGTTTGTCCGTTTGTTTGTATGTTACTTCTTCACGCAAAATTGCTAAACCGATTATCATGAAATTTGGTACACACATAGAGGGTTAACAAGTAGGAAAAAAATCCTGTAGTCAGAGGCACAAACAGGACAACTACGACTAGCTGAAGACACTAAGTCCCACAATGTGAAGGTGGCAAGCCTATCGACAACTGGGAACATATTCAATCTCGAGCAAAATTTTTTTAAAAAAAAAATAAGAAAAAACATAATCTTTTTGTTGCCCGACCCGGGAATCGAACCTGGGATCACAAGAAGTCAAGTTCAACACCTTAACCGCTAGACCACATAGGCGAATAAATACCAAGTTATTCAAAATCTAAAATCACAATTAAAAAGTGAGATTTGTAAATTAATTCAGAGATTTAATTAATAGCAAAGTATTTATTTCTTAATGTACCACGAATAAGTTTTATTGCATGACGAACACATGAGAACATTGGGCTCAATATGGTTACTCTTGACTCTCGATATCATGCGAATTGGAAATTGGAATCGTTTATGTCATTTTAGGTACTTTCGAACACAGAATTAGCGGATTCTTAACATTTAGTTACAAATAAATTCAACGAATAGGATAAAATAATTTAGGTACTATTTACTATTAACTAAATGGTAGAATTCGCCAGTATTGTGTTTAAGTAAGTATCTTCACGCCCATATCCCCGAAGAGGTAGGCAGAGGCACAACCAGGGTACCCACGACTAGCAGAAAATACTAAGTCCCACAATGTGATAGGTGGCAAGCCTATCGCTAACCGGGCACATAACCTATCCCGAGCAACATTTTTTTTTTATTAGAATATTGGAAAAATTCAATTTTCTTTTGTTGCCTGACCCGGGATTCGAACCCAGGACCTTATGCAGTCAAGTCCAACAACTGAACCGCTAGACCACAGAGTAGCTAAAATGGCAGTTCCGATCCCAATTTCCAATAATGCGTAAATCGAGCTTCACGAGTAACCCTTCTGGTGGAGAAATTTTGGTCGTTTACTGGCACGGTACAAAATTGGCACAATGCCGTTATAATATAGTATACACTGGTACATATTTGGCCCCATTTTTTATAATCAATAAATGTAGCGCAAATGATCATCGATCTTCGTTTTGTTTAGTCTCACTTAGATATTACCTTAGTAATATCTAATCCTATTAATATTATAAATGCGAAAGTTTGTATGTATGGATGTATGGATGTTTGTTACTCTTTCACGCAAAAACTGCAAAGCCGATTACAATGAAATTTGGTATGTAGGTAGCTGAAGACCCAGAATAACATGTAGGCTACTTTTTATCTCGGAGTTCCCGCGGGATTGGGACTTACGCGGGTGAAACCGCGGGGCGCAGCTAGTTACTTATAATAGCCTTCAGATACTGAAAAATGATAGCTATTTCCACTTACACGTCCAACTGCACTAACCAACGGTGAGGCTAGAGTTCAATTCACGACGGGGGCATTTCTGTGATGAGCATTAATGGCACATTGTTGGGTCTAGGTGTTTATTAATTTTATTCCGCTTTATTTAAGTATTTCTATGTATTTGTATCTTTTATTAACACCCATAAAACAAGCATATAATTTGCTAACTTTAGGGTTCGATTCAATTTGGGTAATGTCCTGGGACATTACAGACAGACATACACACACCGACACGTCAAACGTATAACATGAGCGATATTATAAGTTTTAATTTTTCCATCGGCGGTTGAAAAGGAATAAACAATATCCGACTATTCTGTATAATGATAACCAAATGATCCAAAGAAAAAACCAATTAAACAAGTCGAATTGAGGTTAAAAACACCTCAAAATGGGTTTTCGGATGCGAAAGAACCAACACGGGGAAAACCCACCTGTAATCGGGATGTTAGGCTGAACGTGCAAGTATCCTTTGCCTAGTGTAATATAAAAAGTAAAAAACAGTAATAAAACTGTATTGTATTTGTTGTTTACAGTGATTTCCATTATACCATATCTAATGATATTATAAGCTATACACGATATAATTACCTCACTTTTAATTGAAATAACAAAGAAAACCGTATAAAAAGTTATTTACAATTCCATAATTGAAAATGATTACAATAGATTATACGATCCGGTAATATCGATACGTTTACATCTCTTACAGGTAGACAGTAGTGTTGCAGGTAGGTACTATGGTGATGGTAGTTGTTTGTACCAACAGTTAAATAACTAACTACGGTTGCTCGCATTTGTTTTAATTTGCAATTAAGACTGTACAAAAAAAGTATCTTTAAGCCCATATCCCCGAAGAGGTAGGCAGAGGCACAACCAGGGCACCCACGACTAGAACACTAAGTCCCTCAATGTGATAGGTGGCAAGCCTATCGCCAACCGGGCACATTTCCAATCCCGAGCAACATTTTTTTTTTATTAGAAAATTGGAAAAACCAAATTTTCTTTTTGTTGCCCGACCCGGGATTCGAACCCGGGACCTCATGTAGTCCAGTCCGACAACTGAACCGCTAGACCACGGAGACAACTGACTGAATTTTTTTTTAAATATAAGTAACGCTTCGTTTACTTTGGGCAAACTACGAATAGTTTATAAAAACCGGGCTATAACAAGTGTCTATGACTTATTCGTAACAGCTAACATTTCAAACAATTTATCGACAATTCGGCCAATCGGACGACATTCCTATGGTCGAGGTCGGCGAAACAAATATCCGTTGGATGAATGAATGTGAGCTTAATTCCGGGGTCTCATTTATAAACGCGCGAAGGCCATTTTGACAGATGTCAAAATTCATACAGATAATGATGAGACGCCTTTTTAATTGATTAAATGTATATTTAACTTGTATACCAGGGTTTAATAAGCTGCCTCGAAGACAGACAGGTAATCATTCTTTGCCACGGATCTTATGACGAGGGGCCAGTATTTTTTGTATATAATGGTTTGCCTTCCATTCACGACGAAAATATAAATTCTAGTAGCAATATATAGTTACATTTGCTTTATAATAAGCTAGTTGTTTACTCTTGACTTCGTTAGCGAAAAATAACTACGACTTTCATACAAGCTTTCATCCCCAATTAAAAATCTATGGGAGCTGATTTTAGAATCCTGTCCTACTAATATTGTAAATGCTAAAGTTTGAATCGTTGTTTGTTTGTTTATTACTCCGTAACGCAAAAACTGCACAATCGATTTGCAGGGAATTTGGCACTCACGGGAAGGTAACTTGGATTAACAAGTAGGACAGCTTATATCCAGAAAAAATGATCTTGTGGGACCATTAACAAAGCGTTCAACGCCGCGGGCAACAGCTAGGTATAAATAAATGTTTACAAAAATATATAGGTCACTGCAAAACGCTTAGTCGAAAAGAACTACAAGTGTTTGCACTGCGGAATGTCCAATGCTTTACATCGGAGGAGTTATTTGAAAGGTCGATAGTGCAGTGTCAGCGGCTCCCCGACATCATCCTCGGGTTACGTGTTGCTAGAAACATGTTTCGTATAACATTTCAAAGCGCAGCGTCTTGCGTAACTTCCGACCAATATGTTATTTATATTTTCCTTTTATTTTTGTTGACATTTCCATGTCAACAGAATGTTATAAAGTCCTCGCTAAAACTATAGTTTTTAAAGTGAAAATCAGAATCGGAATGAGGAGTGGAAAAAAGCCTGCCATACTGACACGTTTGGATAAAAACGTAATCGTTCCTTTACATACAAATATTACAATCCTTATTTTTAAGGTCCATGCCTGTATAGTTTCTAATTTAATTTCAAATAACGTTAGTCTTAAAATTACTGACTAACTAACTGATCAAGATCAAGATGTTTTTGGGATATATTACTACTTTATTAATGTGTTCAGTTAAGGATAGCGCCCATTATTGTTGGGGATGGAGCGTGTCGTGTCGGGGGAGGCGGATTATTGCGGTGTGATACGCCCCGTCCCGGCCCGTCCAAATGGGTGATATCCTTTAATCAGCACTTTAATAAATAGTTATAATAAATATTCTTAGATAAATAACACAAACCCTATAAGTAAGCAAATTATATGCTAGTGTTATGGGTGCTATTTAACCATACTTATTTATAGAAATACTTGAATAGATACTGCACTAAAATTTATAAATATCCAGATCCAAAAATGTGCCCCTGTCGGGAACCGAACTCGTGTCTCGCGGTTAGTACGGCACTGAGCGTGTACGCTAACGCCTCGACTAACGAGGTAGTCAAGAGTAAAAGTACAGTTTAGATCTTACTCAATTATTTTCCCATCACTAAAAGTGAGTGAGTGACATTGATCACGTTCCGTATAACGGTATTACGAGTAAATACGATTTAATGTTTATCACGATACAATGTACCGAATCACGTCCTTATTGAATCATACAGTTACTTATATTTTTAGTAGATATAATATATTCGTTTATACATGGATTTTGTATCGCCTCTGTGGTCTAGCGGTTCAGTTATTGTACCTGACTGCATGAGGTTCGAATCCCGGGTCGGGCAACACAAAGAAAATTTGGTTTTCCCAATTTTCTAAAAAAAATGATGCTCGAGTTTGGATATGTGCCCGGTTGGCGCTGGGCTTGCCACCTATCACATTCTGGGACTTATTGTCTTCGGCTAGCCGTGGGTGCCTTGATTGTGCCTCTGCATACGTTTTCGGGGATATGGGCGTGAAGATACCTGATGTTTATCACGATATGTGCCGAATCACGTCCTGAATTGAATCATACAGTTACTTATCTTTTATGTATAATGAATTCGTTTATACATGGATTTTGTATATCGATAAGATTGTGATATGTGCAATAAGAGAAAATTAGAAGAAAATTCACTTGTTTACATCTAGATTTAAACATGACTGAAATCATTAGAAAGATTACTTATAATTTTAAATCATTCAATTTATTACATGCCTAGTATTTATTACTTTGAATCGAAGGAATAATCATAAGTTAAAAAGTTAAGTTAAATGTTGAAAAGGTGTCAACAAAACGTCATAATTAACATTATGTTTATAGATTAAGTATTAACTAATAAGATATTTAGTAATAGTAAAACAATGTAACTACATTATACAAAACTAAAAATAGCGTTCAAAAAATTTATGGTACTGTGCATACTTTGAAAAAATAAAACATTAAGATTAAAAATGTTTAAGAATCCCTAACAAAACCTATCACATACACACATAGCTAAGGACCATCTAGATCGTGTTAGCTTTCAGAGAAAGATATTCATGTAATCATCGAAATCGGTCGATGCATTTAGGAGTTTCGATCTAATACAGAGTAGAGACAGACACTCACAGACACGTTATACAAATAACACCAACTCTTTGAAAGTGGAATGTTAAAAACCTAAAGAATGTCAGATGAAAGATTGACAAATCAGATATACAATGCGAATGTGGATAGATGTAGTAGATCTATCCAGTCAAAAAGATGTTCATGAGAAGCTAACGTGAGACTTAGCAACAAAATTTTATTAGGCCTATCTCTAATCCCAGATAGGTTATTGATATTAGTCGCTATGCGAGATAGCACTGAAATTGAAGACGGCTTCGTGCAGTTAACTGCTTTAAATTTAAACAGTTAATTGCTCCAAACTTCTCATAACCTCGTTTGGTAACAAACTAATTAAAAAAAAACCGGAGACTCTAATCTTAATATGGGAGATAACAAAAAAACCGATTGTTACATTCTAAGAAGAAATAAAAACTATATTAGATCACTTTTCAGTTCTCCGTCGGGAAGCACTTATGGGATAGAGATAAAAAGATAGGCTTTTTCGGGATCATAATGGTCGCGTATCCGATTTCGTCTCAATCGCTTGAGGCGTCCAATTCCGGTCGAACGAATCCACTTTCGCTATTTGATAATACGTATGTTTATGCCTAGTTACTTGCGGGGTAGGCGGAAGGTATCGATTATTGCAAAGTTTTAATGGAAAATTTGAGTGCATAGTGTTAATGGAAGCCAGGCTGTTCTGCCAGGATCGTGAGGTTTAGCCCTAAAACCCTCTGCCTACCCCATAAAGGACTCGGCGTGAAGATATGTATGTATGTAAGTGTTAATATTCCTATACCTTGCTCAGCTTACGCAATGTTAGGGAAATATTTGAAAATACGTTAAAGACGTGCGGGCCCTTAACCCTTCGATGGGTCTTCAAATTCGTATCGTTACGTGGTATAAAACTAAGTCGCTTTCCGCTGTCTAACCCTACGTATGTTTAGATCTTAAAAACTACGAAACGGATTTTGATGTGATTGTTTTAGTAGATAGAGTGATTCAAGAGGAAGGTTTATATGTATAATAACATACAAGTTTGTCCACCCGTGCGAAGCTGGATCGGGCTACTAGTTTGGAAATATTAGTAATTAGCCTTGTTGGTTTAACTTCATTTGCTTTGCCTTTAATACAGTCATTATCGAGTATATCGAGTATTATCGAAAAAATAAAATCGAGATAAGACGAAACACTTGTATTACTTCATAGTAATTACCAATCTAAATTGCTTAACATACCTACCTACGTCTTATATTCCATGTATCATAGCGATTACTAATACAAAATTGCAGAATAGAGATTCTGCAACGTATTTAATCTATGCGTATTTTTTTGTAGTTTACAGAGCAACAATTGAAACAGCTGTATTATCGATTCCAATGATCCGTGATAGTTATATGAGAAACTAACTGTCCCGGCGAACTTCGTACCGCCCGTTTAGTTTGTATGGGAAAAATTACAATGTTTTTACCTTTCCGAACAAATGATGTTCGAATTTAATTAAGTAACCACGTTTCCGAACAAACGATGCTCTTTCAATTCAATATAGTCTATGGCTGTGAATGACATTGACATTCGTTACGCGCGTTTTTTTAAATAAGCAAAATTAAATGTACCTACATTTTTTAAAATTTTCGAAAGATTTTCTTAATATTTATTTCCGTAAGAACCTTCTCCTAATAATAACAAATACAACAAAAAAAGAATTAGTGAAATCGGTCCAGCCATTCACGCGTGATGCCGTGCCCAAGGAAAACGGGTTTAATTTTTATATATATAGATAGGAATTAAAACTGCCATGGTCAATATCAATAGCTCAAGAGCTATGACACCTTTTTCTAAGATGCATACATGTACGTACGCACCGCGTGTAATTTTTATTGTAGTCCATTAAACTTACAGTCTAAAACTTTAAGGCCTAATTTAAGTGGTATGTTACTATTTTAGAATACATGAAATAGAATATAAATGATTTACGCATGCAGTTTAGTTTCGTAATTTAAAACATACTAATTAAAAAGTATCTTCACGCCCATATCCCTGAAGAAGTAGGCAGAGGCACAACCAGGGCACCCACGACTAGCCGAAGACACTAAGTCCCACAATGTGATAGACGGCAAGCCTATCGCGAACCGGGCACATTTCCAATCCCGACCAACATTTTTTTTTATTAGAAAATTGGAAAAATCGAATTTTCTTTTTGTTGGCCGACCCGGGATTCGAACCCGAGACCTAACGCAGTCAAGTCCAACACCCGGACCGCTAGACCACAGAGGCGATAGAGTAGAAGATACTACTAATTAAAAACAAATTGGAAGACGATGGCTCGCGCGGTCCATTGCTCAGAATCAGAAAAATCTTTGTTAACATTGCCCATGTCGATAAAGATTCATGTTTCAATGACCAAACGTCACATTTTTATAACCTTCCACCGGCGCGGAATCGAAACCACATACTAAAAAGATCCGGCGAAAGAAACTCAGCGGGATTATCTTTTTTCATTACTAATATATTTTTTTCAATAGTAATCAATACATATAATATAAATAGTAAGTAGTATCTTTTGGCTCGCTCAAATATTTGTTGAGAACAGAAGAATATACAGAAATACGAGAATTTAAATGTCTCGCTCAGAGAAGCTTAGATATTCCACGTCTCAGATTTTTTTTTCAAGCAGATATTTGGCGTTTTGGTCGCCAAGTTAGATATTCTGAAATAAGTAATTATACTCCATTAAAATCAAGACTTAGAAGTCACTTTACATGTTTACCTCTAGACCTTCAAACAGCACGAAGACTTTTTAATCTCAAAGACAGCAACATACGTGGAGCGGTCTCTTTTATTATTCAATTTATACGTGTTAAATGTCGAAATGTACTATGTTTAACAGTAGTAATTATATGTTAAATGCACGTAATTATTTAAATATGAGGCAATGGCAAGCAGTTTTTCTGTTTAGCAACAACTATTATGTATTGCTTAGTATGCATTTATCTTATATATAAAAATTAATCCATATTTCCTTTTGTCACCGCATCATGCTTACACGGATGGATCAATTTTGCTAATCCTTTTTTTGTAGTATTGGTTATTATCAGGAGATGGATTATAAGAAGCGAAAAACCGGGAAAACTGCAGGGAAAGTGGGAAAAACCACACTTCAGTTTTGTCCATACAAACTGTCAGTAGCTGTTAATGTTAAGCAATGCGAAGTTCGCCGGCAGTCTCATATATGTATAAAAATGAATGCAAATTACCCTTGACTATCTCATCACGCCTGAACGGGTGGACCGAATTTGCTTATTATTATTTCGTTATGTCAGCCATAGTCAGTTCAAGGTTCAGATAAAACAATATTCATATTTAGGACAGGACATACATAGTCTGTCGTCTCAGCTAGTTCTTGTTAAAAATGTCTACATGAGTAACTATTATTTAACAGAAAATTAGTTAACATAATAAACTCAATGACACGGCGCAAACCCGGCTTAAATTGTAATATTATCAAAAAAAGTATCTTAACGCCCATATCCCCGAAGAGGTAGGCAGATGCACAACCCTAAGGCCTAATTTAAGTGGTATGTTACTATTTTAGGATACATGAAATGGAATATAAATGATTTATGCATGTATTTTAATTTCGTAATTTAAAACATACTAATTAAAAAGTATCTTCACGCCCATATCCCTGAAGAGGTAGGCAGAGGCACAACCAGGGCACCCATGACTAGCCGAAGACACTAAGTCCCACAATATGATAGGTGGCAAGCCTATCGCCAACCGGGCACATATCCAATCACGAGCCACATTTTTTGATTAGAAATTGGAAAACCCAAGTTTTCTTTTAGTTGCTCGACCCGGGATTCAAACCCGGGACCTCATGTAGTCAAGACCAACACCGGAACCGATAGACCACAGAGGCAATTTAAATATTATATCGTCTAGTAATGCGTGTTCTGACACAAAGAAAAAGACAAATGGAGCAACTCCATCGTCTTTTTCGTCAGTAGAAAACGACAGTGATTTTAAGTCTTTCAAAACCAGAAATTCTAATTTATGTGAACTGCAAAAATTAATACTTTAAAACGTACTTCTAGTTTTTTTAAATCCCAGACAAAGTATGTTTGTATAATACCTCAAGGTAAAGAAAAAAATAAACAAAACACCGTTAAGTTTTTCAAAAATCGCTTAATATAAACAATTTCTTTGTTATGTTGCGTTTATCATTTATGTTTTAAATTTACGTTATTTATTATACTAATATTATAAAGAGAAAAACTTTGTTTGTTTGGTTGTGATGAATAGGCTCAAAAACTACTAGACCGATTTTAAAAATTCTTTCACCATTCGAAAGCTACATTATCCACGAGTGGCAAAGTATTGTTTCATCCAAATCGGTATAGTAGAAGCCAAGTTACGCAGGCGAAGCTGCGTGAAACTGCTAGTCATAACTAATTGTAAAATTACTTTACTAAGAGTAACCCTGATTCTCCAACGTATTCAACGAGCACGAATCATCCATCAAGCTAAATTCTAAACCAAAATTAAATTTCCTTTGGTCGCATTCAAAATATTGTATCACAAAGCTTTTGTTTAAGTAAACCTAAGTTTTAATTATAGCAGACGCAGTTAGTAAACATTTATATTGAAGGTAGATCTATTAAGTTTACCCAATCCAAACTTAGCTATTGCTTTATTTTAAAGAAAATATTTGTAACTGATATTTCTTGACACTTATTTTTTTTATTACTTTCACATACGTATCGTATAAAGACATACTCTATATTTAAAACCAAACAAAAACTAAATACTTTGTTAAACCAACGTGATTTACCGATAAATTAAAAAAAATATTACTTTCACAATACGAATATAGACATATTCTATATTTATATAACTATCAATAAATACATATATACAAACAAAAACGAAATACTTTGTAAAACCCATAATTTACCGATAAATTTAAAAAACAATCCAAAAATCACTTCTGATAAACGAATCCAATTTTTTTGTATAAAAAACGCACTATTTGTAAAAAAATAACGACCACAACATATCGTGATTCGAATCCGAAACTTGGCTACGAAGCCGTGCTTACGGTAGGAACCACGCACCGACCTCCTTTCGCTGCACTGGCGCAATGTATGTCCAAACAAAATAACTAGACGAAGATGTCGGCGTACGAAATCGTAGCGGAAACTGCGCGACTTTCACTGCTGCGTACGCGCACGTATCTGTCGAGCGTGCGAGCCTCGCGGCGAATTGATTAGTACTGAGTATCGAGTGCACTTGTGGTAGGTGGGCTGGTTGGTGGGGCCGCTGGACGTCGGAGTAAGATAACGCCTGATAAAGCCTAAACCCACCCTGTCTATTGGAACGATACACATACACGTTCACACTTCACACATACATTACAAAGTATCTTAGCGCCTGAAGTATCTTTCCTTGAAGAAGTAAGCTGAGATACATTTCACACATACATAACAAAGTATCTTGGCGCCTGACGTATCTAATCCTAAAGGAGGCAGAGATACAGCCAGAGCACCTATTATTATCCGAAGGTACTCCCGCAATGCCAAGTCTGGTCGCCAATCGGGCCGATGTTGCTTTTTTTATTGGGAAATTAGAAAAAGTATTTGAATAAATCTAACCAATTTCATCCAATTTAACTCAAGCACAAGAAAAGTGCTAAAAATAATAAAAAACATTATTTGTTTGCCCGACTCGGGTGTCAAAGTTAATTTTACGATTATCACTACATATAAAACAAAGTATCTTTTTGCTGTCTGTCCATATGTATGATTAGATCATTAAATTTAAAAAAAAGGATTTCGACGCAGTATTTTCAATAGATGAGTGATTTAACAGTAAGGTTTATAATATGGAAGTATAATAACTGGGACGGGGTGCTAGTCAATGATAAATAGCGTTATTCCTATAGAAAAATGATAAACGCCGTGTTGGTCCGGGCTCCTTTGTAGAATAGACCATCTGCCTTCCTGTGCCAGGCAGCTCGTAAAAGGCGAGCATAGGCTTCCCGTCACTAACACCGTGACATCTGACTAGGTGGTAGAGTTTGGCAGCGACTCACCCGGATTGGTACCACCACCTTACCTATTCCTGCCGCCATAACGTCATGACGTGTTCCGGTTCGGAGGGTAAGGTAGCCGGTAAACTTACTTTTGCTCGAGGCCTAACATCCCGGCCTCTGGTTGGCAGCGCACCATTACCATTGTCTCTAGGCGGCGGAAATTTCTTACCATCAGGAAATCCGTCTGCTTGTTTGCCTTCCAATGTCATAAAAAAAATGCGACACAACAAAGGGTCTGTTTAGTTTTAGCACAAAGCAAGGTATTTTTGGGAAAAAAAATAATAAAATTGATACACATACCATTAAAAAAGATAACATTTACCGATTTTGTTTATCACAACATCATCAGGGTCATGTCAGTTGTAATAATTACAATAATCACCGTCTTAAACTTAGATTCTATACTTCTTATCGTCGGAGCTTGGTGGAATTCCATTCTTGATGTAATTTATTTAAAAACACTTGTACTTTCCACAATATATTTTATTATTTTTATAATTTAGCCAACCGGTTTCGCTATACAAGCATCATCAGGGCTATATAACTTAAACATAAATCTACCTTTTAAAGTAGTACAACCAATTTTCTTTTTCATTCGTGGCAAAACTTAAACTCGCTATGGGTAAACACAATGTTGTCGGTTGTAAATTTTTACCCCAAAAATAAGGGAGAATTAGGGAAGTTATAGTATACGTGTACTGTTAACATACTCGTATTAATAACTAGCCGACCCGTGGCCCGCTTTCCCGCCCACTTTTCGCCCGCTTTTCTCAGACTGAATTTAAATATTGTTTATCACAAAAATGTTGGTTCAAGCATAGTAAACTATAGCCTATATCACTCCTGAATAGTGTAGTTTCCAACTAGTTAAAATTTGTAATCGGACCCGTATTTCCAAAGATTATCCCCCCCCCCATAAACAAATAAAAATCTTAATCTCTTATAAAATATTAGTATAGGAATACAGATACCTAAATAATAACATCACAAAAGTGCCAATGAAGTAGGTAGTGTCTGTTGTATTTATACTAGCTCTTTGTACGCGACTTCGTCTAAGTAGAATAGTTCCGGTTTTCATACAAACTTTTAACCCCTATCAAAGTCCTTTTGGGATTGATTATGAAAAGAAAAACTCGGATGTTTGTACTAGGATTACGGATCTATTAGGACTAGCAATATGCATATCAATATTCATCAACACCGGTTTAGCAGTTTAGTCGTGGAAGAGCAACTAACAGACAGATAAACGTATAGACAGACTTTCGAATTTAGAATATTTGTATATTGATATACTTAAATGCCTTCCTATGCCAATATTGCGTTTAACAGTAAATCTGTAACTGACCTACAATTTTTAACTATTAAGCACTTTGGGTTTTGTAATTTGTTGTATAAATAAAATAACAACACCACGCAATATTTAATCAAAACGATTTTCAACATTTTTGCGGTCCATTGCCTTTTTTATGATATTGGAAGGCAAACAAGCAGACGGATTTCCTGATGTCAAGAAATTCACGCCGCCTAGAGACACCAAAGGTGGTAATGGTGCGTTGCCAACCTGAGGCCGGGATGTTAGGTATCGAGCGAAAGTAAGCTTACTGCGCTAAAATTACTTAAATCTACCTAATTTCTAGTGTTTTGAATCAGATTTACAAAATTTTTTTTATTTTTATATTAAAGTAGCTGCGGGCAAGATTATAAAAAAATATACAATCTTAGATAAACTGCTGCGTTGCCTATCCCGTGGGATGTTAAACGAAAAGTACTTTCAATATGAAAGCGTCATAATCCAATAAAAAAATATAAGTTTCGCTTGAGTAAATGTCGCACATCTTTGGGGAGTTTTCGGTAAGCTGATATTCCAATTCGCATTTCGCATTCATATTTTTTATTGTATGAGAATCCCCGAGGTGGAAATAGAAACGAAGCAACTACAATCCAGAGGGGATTAACAAATGTAAAAGAAACTGAAGGTGAAGGAATAAATAAATGACTGTCTCCACTCTCCCCATTCGAAAAGGGTTGAGGTGTAAGAAGTTGGTAAACTAAACTCTTGGGTAAATGTTAGGGGTGTTAACAAGGGAAAATCTGGATTATTTTCGCAGTATTCTTTGTTTCCACTAATGAAATGTTAATATGGCACAATATATGGTGAATTACCCATTATATGGGGTAACTTCCAACTTGCGACCCGGCAGTAGTCTTATTCTTTCCGCTATAACGTCATTGTTTTGTTTGGTTGCGACGAGGGAAGATTAATGAAAGGTATTTAAATGATGTTACGGTAGCAGTTTAGAGATTTCAAAAAAAAAAACGACGGGTTACACTACGAGAGTGCCGGCAGAAGTGAAAACTTGAATATTAACGTTGGGTATTTTTGATATTTTGGAATGGTTAGGGAATAATTTAGCACGATTATCAATATGAAAGTACTATCATTTATGTGGTAGAATACAATACTCATTGATTGCACTATCGTACACAAACATGAGAACACGAACATTAGCGCAAGCGCCCTGCGCTGTCTAAACGAAACAGAAGGCGCAGTACTATCATTTATGTGGTAGAATACAATACTCATTGATTGCACTATCGTACACAAACATGAGAACACGAACATTAGCGCAAGCGCCCTGCGCTGTCTAAACGAAACAGAAGGCGCAGGCATACATTTTCGCTGCGCCGTACTTCTTCTCCTCCGGCGCACCGGCAGTTTACTCTCCATCCGACTTACGAATTTTCGATCAGGTCACGTGTCCTGCCGCTAAAGAAGTTTTACTTCAAAATAGTAAGTCATTTACACGTTTCTTCGGACTTCCGATTTATATAAACTAGTGGTCACCCGTTGGTCGAAATTCGACCATAACAAAATTTTAATATCTTGTTGATAAGAACGCCATCTTCATTTCTAAAGACCAACTATTTTGTTTCCAAAATTTTTAGTGCAACATCTGTGATCTTTTATCGTTAACATCAATATATTTGTTTGTGTGCGTGTGTGTGTGTCAAGTGCATGGTAGTGTGGGTAATGTTTTATTTATTGATTTAATGTACTTTATAACTTATAATATTGAAAAATAGTAGCGTTTTGCATTTCCCCTATCCATAATCTATAAGTGTGCCAAATGTTTTTTTTTTTCGTAAAAAGGGGACCAAAGTTTTGGCATCACGTATCAATATATTATAGATTCTAAGAAAAACGCAATACATAACGCTGCGCAGGAAAAGTCGCAGGTATAGACGAGTCCCACCCACAAATGGCCTTATTACCTAGTAATCCATTTATTTAGAATTCAGCCCAATCATTTCGCCCCAGTTCGGTTGGTTTGAGCATGTGATTGATGATAGCCATATTATTGTCATGTGTTTAGTCGCGTCATGCATTATCTATCCTAATATTAAAAGTGTCTGTTTGTATGTCTTTCTTTCAGATCGCAACTGAACAATGCTTGGGTATAATTTTTGTAATATAATCTATTCTGTTGGTAAGAGATGACCATAATGTACACCATAGATGTTTTCGTCGCTGTCTTTTGGCCGGAATGTTAGGCTAATTGTACAAGTCTACCGGCTACTCTACCCTCTGGACCGGAACAGGACTTTGTCATTGCCATGGCGGCAGGAATAGGTAAGACGGTGGAACCGGGGAAGTTATTAACACTACCACCAACGGTCTAATTTGTTTTATTTTACTAACCTATTTAACTTGTGCACTTCTAACGAGCTGTTTGGCAGAAAGAAGGATGGTCTATTCTACCCAAAAGACCCGGACCAACCTAGTAGAAAAACAAATCCGCTGTATCCCGATGCCTCAACGGGTTCCCGCGGGAGTGCAGAATAATTTCTATATTCCAACATAGCCGCGGGCAACATCTAGTCTTATTTTAAGACAATTTCCTTTTGCCCGTCATCTATTATCATTGTATAGATATGTATAAATTTCTATCATACATATCGTTTTGTCCTTTACTATGTACTATTTATGTCAATCTCCTTTTGTCTACACACTCGTATATAATCCTTCTGTGCCTGTGTTTATCGCTTATCTCTTCATGCTGAACAATTTTCTTGAAGTTTTGTATGTAGAAAAACGACAACAACCAAAATAATCCTTACTAATATTATTAATGTCAAAGTCTGTTGCTCTTTCACGGCTAAAACGAATGACCGATTTTAATGAAATTTGATATGTATATAGCTTAAAAAGATCCGAGTTTTAATCAAAGCTAATTTTATTAAATTTTTTAAAAACTTCTTTTTAAAATTCGCCGGTTCAACTGTTATCCTTACATAAAATGAACTAAGAGTTGAGTTTCGTCTGCAAGAGGATATAAAAGCAAGCAATCCCTTTTAAGAAGATGCAAGAGACCGGGCGAAATGGAGAAGGAATATAAAGAAAACGGACCCTAGCTCTCCTCGAGGTTAATGATAATAATGATAAAAAAACAGTTTTGTGATGAATCAGAATCAGAATAATTTTTATTCACATGAACCATACAAGTGGTATTTGTGCGCGTCGACATTTTTTAAACTACCACCGGATCGGAATCGCGGCCTCACACTGAGAAGATCTGGCGAAAGAAACTCAGCGGGCTTGTCTTTTTTTCAATAATAATATTTACAATATAATCTAGATTAAAATTACTAATTACAATCTGATTTTAACTTAAATAAAAGGTACAAAAAAATTACATTACAAATTGCAGTGGGAGATTGAAACCTCTATTCCCAAGCATGTTCATCTTCCAAATACTCTGCGACTGTATAATAGCCTTTTTGACATAATTTTGCTTTGATACATTTTTTAAACTTATTTATAGGTAGATCTCTAATACCAATGGGCAGCTTATTGTAGAAACGTATACATTGACCCAAAAAGGATTTACTAATTTTACGGAGACGAGTATTGTACGCGGTTAGATTATTTTTATTCCTCGTATTAATATTGTGAACATCACATTGTTTTGTAAACATACATAGATTTTTTTAACATACATTAAGTTTTCATAAATGTATTGGGAACTGAAGGTTAAAATATTTATTTCTTTGAATTTTTCTCGGAGGGAATCCCTTACTTTAAGATTATAAATAGCTCTAATAGCTCTTTTCTGTAATACAAATATAGTATTTATATCTGCAGAATTTCCCCAAAGAAGTATCCCATAAGACATTAAACTATGAAAATAGTTAAAATACACTATTCGGGCCGTTTCAACATCGGTTATTGTTCTTATTTTTTTAACTGCAAATGCTGCTGAACTAAGCCTATGATATTGAAAGACACACAAGCAGGCGGATTTCCTGATGGTAAGAAATTCACACCAAAGATTGTAATGGTGCGTTGCCAACCTGAGGACCGCATGTTAGGCCTCAAGCAAAGGCAAGTTTACCGGCTACCTCACCCTCCGAACCGGAACACGTCAATGACAAGCACTAATTTTATGGCTGCAGGAATAGATAAGGCGGTGGTACCAACCCAAGCGAGTCGCTGCAAAACTTTACCACTAATAATTTCTTTGCGTTAACGCTAACTTTAACCCACAATTTCGTTTATAT
>NJDD01000642.1:373753-403650 GCA_002245505.1 Calephelis nemesis
CTCTCCTCGAGGTTAACAACAATTTCGTTTATATAGGTGAGTAAGTAATAGGAGAATTGGATAAGAATTAATATAATGTTTTTAAAATATCTTCGCAAATAATGAATATTTGAGAACAAATTTGGTTAGAATAAAAAAGGTTAAAGTGAGCTAATCTTAAAAGATATACATATACTGTCGCGGATTTTTTTATAACTTTTAAAGGGGAACAATTCTGTCATGCATGATTTTCGTGAAACTTGAACCGTTTACTCAGCGCACGCAGCGTAAGCTCTCAATGGGAAAAAATCCACCGATTTTGAAACATTCTTCATTGGTGCTCCGCTCTTACTTGTTTTAGCATCATCACGCTAAAACCTATAGCCTTGGACGAAACCTTGTTTCTACCTTCCGAGTAATATTAAATTTGGATTTAATACACGGTCCAGACGGATGCAAACCAATGTTAACAACCAGTATTTCTAGCCGTCTTTCCACTTTAAAATAACCGCAATCAGATCTCACTATTTCTTCGAGTAAAAAAATGAGGGTAGGTACATCATGAATCAAACCCTTTGAAGCATTGTCAACATTTCGGAACCAATCTCTCGGGAGCCGGAAAATGGATATTGACGGATGGTTTCCGATTGCAATCCCATCGAGACCAGAATAGTCTTTAATATAGCGGGATCATCAGATTTTGTAACGACATATCATTTGGCAACGGACTTTGTTAAGACAGTAAATAATTCCAACATTATCGATCAATACAATTTATATTCAATCTTGGCAGATTTTCCTAGTTGTTTTTATAAAAGTTTCTGTGCTACACTATCTGCCGCACTCGAAGATGTCAATTATCTTTTAATCAGTCATTTATTCGTAATTTTTTATACAAAATCTTGACTTAATGAGATTTGATTAAATGATAATTTTTATCTCTGTGTGCGGAAGTAAATGGTCGATTAATGTTAACTAAAATTTTTGTGTACGGCCGTATAAGTAATTTTATTATTAGGTTTTCATAGATACTAATATATTGGTAAAGGTTATAACCTGAAGCTGGTTTTTGAGAAATAGACATAGTCCAGGTACCTAATGTTTAAATTGAGAGGAATCTGAAACCACTTAATCATATAACAGAAACGTTAATCAATATTTAATCAATCATTAAGTCACAATTTTGTATGGAAAACGTCGCCTTAACGACTGATTAATAATAATTAGCATCTCTGTGTGCGGTCGATAAATACGTGTTGTTAAATATAACTAGAAAAGTGCTGAACCAATCGCTATAAATATAATATAGCACCAGCTTGAACGAAAACTCTATTTAATAAAAAAAAAAAATATTTTGTTGACTCGAAGATTGAACCCGGCACCCAAACAACTCAAGTCCCACGCCGGATAGATAGACCACAGAGGCGATAATATTATAAATATACACTTATACACTCTCACGAGAAAATCCTTAACCAATCATAATAAAACTTTGTAAACACATTCTTAGATATATTACAACTACCATAGGATATTTTTTTACCTAAATACGAGCGAAAAGGTAAAAGCTAGTGTAGATAAAGATAAATACATAAACGTCACTTGCAGTCGTGTAAGAAATCCTACACAAATCAGAGAAAACAAAAGCATTATATTTTCCCCTCAAGGTCACTGTGGAGATCTATTTCCAACACGTTTCGTATGTGCCACAGACGATTTAAAACTTCCCGAGCATCAGAGGAAACAAATGTTTTTGACATTGACAAAAGATTTCTCCTCAAGGTCGGATCTTTGAAAATAGTATTGCAATTAAAACCCAATTATACGGATACTATCTGTTGCCCGCGAGGAATTTTTTTTTGGGATAAAAACTATCCTATGTGTTAATCCTAGTAACCCTCTATGTGTGTACATAATTTCATAACAATCGGTTAAGCAGTTTTGGCGTGAAAGAGTAACAAACAAACAAGTGAACATACAAACTTTCGCAATTATAATATTATTAGGATTATAAATGAAAGAGTTTGTGAAGATGTTTGTTATTCAATCATGGCACACTGCCCTAATAAATCGTGATGAATTTTGGCATAACTTGAATACCAATTTTAGTCTGATTTTTTTTCGTGAAATAAGACAACGAACAACTGTCGTGTTGCGGTCCGGAATCAGGACACTCGGAAGGTCAGCTCAGCTAGGGGAATGGTGACGCACCTATAGCATCTACGGTTTCTATTGGCCACGGTTGTCTCTTACTTTTAGGAGAGGCGTGTACAGTACTACTATTTAAATTGTGCGCTTCGACTTTACACTTGTTACACTTCATACTTATATTTTTAAATGGGCTGACCTAATCTAAATTTAAAGTAAAATGATTAATTATTATATGTAATAACAACTCTGTATATATATCTTTAAAATACATTCGGATTTCCGAAGCTTGATGAATATAGCCGAAGCGCATAATTTAAATAGTAGTACTGTACACGCCTCTCCTAAAAGTAAGAGACAACCGTGGCCTATAGAAACCGTTGATGTTATAGGTGCGTCGCCATTCCCCTAGCTGAGCTGACCTTCCGAGTGTCCTGATTCCGGACCGCAACACGACTATACCTATCACTACCATTATGGCAGCAGAAGTAGATAATGCAGGGGAACCCTACCCGCGGAGACTGCACTACATTCTACCTCTGCCTGAGTTATGCGCACTTCCCTTTATCTTCTTATATCTGTACTCAGCCTAAAAAGACAGAAATTATTGCTGAAATTCCGGTCAATCCCTATCTGGACTTGGTGCACCCTTTTGCGAGTTTAACCCACTCTTATTTATAAATATTTATAATTTCCATTTAAAATTAACTAGTGTGTGAAGCTTTCTAGCCATACAACGATCTTCATTTCAAATTCAAATGTAATTCAGATAAAAATACCATAATATAACATCATACCGCTCATTAAGTTCTTTTACTTGGAAAGTGTTTGTTATTCGGAGGCCCCGTTGGTCAGAGAATTGGCCACCAACCACGAGTCTCGGGAACAATTACCGACGGGGGCAGGCATTTGTTTCATTTGTGGTCTAGCGATTCAGGTGTCGGACTTGATTGCATCGAATCCCGGGTCGGGCAACGAAAAGAAAATATGGATTTTCCAATTTTCTAATAAAAAAAATGTTGCTTGGGATTGGATATGAGCCGGGTTGGCGATAGGCTTGCCACCTATCACATTGTAGGATTTAGTGTCTTCGGCTAGTCGTGGGTGCCCTGATGGCTTCTGCCTATCTCTTCGGGGATATGGGCGTGAAGATACTTACTAGATCTCTGTATCACTGGGTAATGCATGTTTAATTAATTTATTGTATGTAGTATCTATTAATAATTACGACGTCAGGGTTATTAGTAATTGGCCAGATCCTTTTAAGTGGTTATAGGAGAGGTCATTTGTTCTCATTTTGATCCCAGTATGGTATATCCGAAAGTGGACCAGTTTTGAGATAAATGTTTTTTATTATTAGAAAATCCAGTGTTCCTCCTTAAAAAAATCAATGACATAAAAATTATATTTAGATTTTAATTTTAATTCCATTTGTTAAAAACAACAAAATTGTATTAATCTGTATTTAAACCGAAGTTCCACGATATATTATAGACAAAATAGTTTTTCTTTTTGAAAAATTGTTTTTAAAATTTCTATCTTCTCAAAAAAAATGCAATAAATTTAGCCTGTCTGTATTTTAAGACTATTAATATAGTCTATCAATCGATGCCAGCAAAATAAATTAATGATAAAATAAGAGCTATTGTTTATACTTTATGCGATACTTTGTAAAGGTCGAAATATATGACGCCTCATCTAAATGTACATCCATATTTAATATAATAAAAAAAGAAAGTCTTTCTGACTTTTCCGCTTTCATAGCTTAACCGCTGTATTGATTTTGATGAAATTTGATAGGCATTAATAGTTGAGTTAATATTTTATTTACCTATTAGAAAGAAGCCTAGGTTTGAAATAAGGTTTTAATAATTATAAAACCTAGCTCTTTTTTTTCAAAAATCAACCCCCAAAAGATGATAATGAAAGGTGAAAGCTTGCATCAAATATATTTGATATTTTCCATCGTCGGCACTTGGGATAGTTTTATTTTTAATATTTTTTTAGCCCTGATGAGCGAAATGCTGTCATATAAATAAGCAAAACCGGTAGGCTATTTACAAAATAAAAAAATAAAACAGTACAAGTGTTTCTTCATTTAAAGATATGGATTGTATCAAAATCAGTTAGTTAACCACAGGCGAAATAACTATTCGACGCTGACGAAGTCGCAGAGTAAAAGCTAGTACATACGAATAATCTTATTCAGTTTTAGTAAAACTTTTGATGACAAAATAATTGGAGCTTTTGTGCGATATTTCGTATAGGTCAAATATGATGCCTCATCAAAATGGACGCAACATATAATTTTATGAGTTCAATGAGAAAATTATAAAACGAGTGCCCTTTATTTTCGATCTTGACATTTTTATGACAAAAAATGACGCAAGGCAATTTAATAAATGTTTGATGTGGAACAGCTAAGGTTGGCACGCGCTATTACCATAGGCGGCGCATATAGCTTACCATTAGTGGAATTTATACTCTTAATCGTCGGCACTTTGTGGAACTCCGTTGAACACAAGCGTTTCATGGTCTTTTCTGCAAAGAAGCCCGAACCAAACGCGGGAAAAGCTTAAATTTTTTTATCTTCACGCCTATATCCCCGAAAGGGTAGGCAGAGGCACAATCAGGGCACCCACGACTAGCCGAAGACACTAAGTCTCACAATGTGATAGGTGGCAAGCCTATCGCCAATCGGGCACATTTCCAATCCCGAACAAAGTTTATTTTATTAGAAAATTGGAAAAACACAATTGGACAAACAACCGCGAGGCTCAGGTTCGACTCCCGCCGGGGCCAGACATTTGTGTGATTAACATTTAGATGTCTGTATTTCCGGGTCTGGGTGTTTATTAAATTTATTCTAGTATATATTTAAGAATTTGTATGTATTAGTATCGTTGACTAACACCCATAACACAAGTATATGTATAATTTGCTTACTTTGAGGTTAGATTTAATTTGTGTAACTTGTCCAGGGATATTTATTTAATTATTGCAATCAATGCTCGCTGTTGGTGGATATTGAAAGATACTTCCAATCCTGCTTCTACGCATTTGGCAAATGGTTGGGCGTGACTCACATCCATTTCCATTATATTTGTGTGAATTTCGTGTCAAAATACAAAATTATTAACATTTAATTAAATAGTTAAATGTGATTTTAATGAAAGGAATTCATGTAGGCGAACCCGATTACCCGTGATACCTACTTGGCACTCTCACTGCCTACCTCATTCCGGTATGTGGGTATGAGTATACGGGATCACATAAAGATATAGGTAGGAACGTATTTATGTAGGTAGGTAGGTACATCTTTGAGCGACGACGAATGCATTTGAAGCTTTCATCTCTTCAGTGGTTTAGTTGTTGGGCGTTGGCGTTGACAAAAGAAGGTTACCAGGTTCGATATACAAAAATAACCCCCACTTCCCTTTTACATTGCATCAAACGCAACTGATAGACCAATACTGCTAAAATTTTTTTGTTATGGTAGTTACTGTGAGGAGAAGTTTCTAATGTAGAAAAATATGGGAAAATTGCGAGGAAAGTTTTCCGGATCGGAACGCGGCCGCACACTGAGAAGATCCGGACACGGAGAAAGAAACAGCAGACTTGTCTTTTTTCCCTTATTTTAAAATATGTTCAAGTACCATAATTAATATGATAAAAAAGTAAGTTTGTCAAAAATGTCAAGCGCTATGATGTTCGCTGGGTCAGCTAGAGTATATAAAAATGAACCCCTATTACCCTTAGGGCCGATTGCACATTCCTGGGTTAAATTTAATAATGAGTTAATCTGTCAAATACAAAGGGATTTAACCCAAGTTAGAGACTAAACCGGAGTTAAATATTTAACCCAGGAACGTGCAAATGGCCCTTAGTCGTGGTATAAAAAGTTAACGGAAGGACCAGTTTCATTGTACTAAGTTCTTTTATTGGATTAGTTATCGTCAGAAGAAAAATCAGTATTTAGAACAAATTAGTCATTGTTATTTTCTATTTACTGGTTTTAGTTTTTGCTTTGAAATTGGCACCAACAATTATACTTTGTCCGTCCGTCCGAAACCGGCGGGTTTGTTTGCAAAGAGTAATGAATGTAAAAGACCGTGAAAGCTAAACATGTCTCCAAACCTCTCAATCAATCTCAATACTCCGTCTATCCTACAAAGAGCTTGGCGTAAAGATCTGAATGTATGTTTTTCCCCGTGCTCATCTGGTCTCCTTTGCAAAATAGACCATCTGCCTTCCTGTACCGGGCATCTCGCAAAAGGCGAGCATAGGCTTACCGTTACTAACACCTTGACATCTGACTCTGGCTCTCGGGCTGAGCGCTCTGCTCGGCCCACAAAGCTCGGTGAAGTTGCATAAAATCGCGAGATTAGCAACAAATTAGTCATTCAAAAAAAAACTTGACATCTGATTAGGTGCTAGTCTCGCAGCGTCTCGCCCTTATTACCTATTCCTGCCACTATAACGTCCAATGTTAGCCGTTGACGCGTTCCGGTTCGAAGGGTAAGTTAGCCGGTAAACTTACTTCTGTTCGTGGCCTAACCTAACCTAACTTTGACAACGCACCGGTACCACCTTTGGTGTCTCTAGGCAGCGTGAATTTCTTACCATCAGGAAACCCGTCTGCTTGTTTGCCTTCTAATATCTTAAAAAAATGCAACAATGTAACTTGCCAGCCATAAAATACTATTTCAGTCTTTATGTCGGACATTATACTATAACTACTTTTAATACTATTATAACAATCGTATGTATATATTTTAACTCTGTTTTCAATAAAATTAATGTTTACAGCTGTTTCATTCTCTTTGGAAAAGTCAAATTTAGAACAAATTAGTCATTGTTATTTTCTATTTACCGGTTTTAGTTTTTTCTTTGAAATTGGCACCAACATTTATACTTTGTCACGGAAAACAAAATAAGTAATACGCATTCGTTTTTATTTTCATGAACGCAGTTTTTTTCATAGTTATCGAATTTCGTATAGGTAGGTACATACATGACGACTAAACAAAATTATACCAAAATTGACTAACTGCACAAGTGAAATATTTAAATATACTAAAATTTGACTAATAATTGTACAAGTGACGTCTTTAATTTATACCAAAGTTTAATAATTGCCCAAGGGACGTATTTCATTTATACCAAAATTGAATACCTGCCAAAGTGAAGTATTCAAATTATGCACAAATTGACTAATTGCACAAGTGAAGTACATGAAAAAATTAGTATATGTAAGGGACATATACTCATGTGGTATAGAAAGAAAGAAAGAAAATTATTTATTTGCGGAATATGTGTGTAAATGAGATGTTACAAAAATATTTAAGTATATCAACATATTCTACTACTATATTTTGGTGTGCAAATATTTCAACATTTATAAAAAATATTATTTAGTTACATATGCTTTAACTTTTAAGCCACTTATTTATATTTATAATTTATAACTAGTTTAATTATTTATTCCCAAAACATTTAAAAACTATAATTAAATTTAACGCTGTCTACCGTAAACTACCACTGTTTCCAAACCTAGCCAGACAGGATACGAAACGGCGTAACAAACTCCTCTAACGGCCAATGTTAATAATATTTCTCTAAAGATGGATTTCAAGCAATCTAGATAGCTGCGTATCCGCCGGCCTATCCTACACCTAATTGCCATATTTATCTTGTCCACAGATATGTTTTTGGCAAGCGATAACATAAAAATAGATCAAAATATCAATCTTGGACAGCAAGTTTTGGATTAGGATTTATTATTAACATTGGCCGTAAATCTATTACTAAACCGATTTCAATCATACACCGTCTTATTAATAAAAAAAAGAGTAAAATACTCCAAGGTTTAACCTTGTATTATAGTCTTTATTACAATGGCATAGATAATATAATATCATCTTAATTTAACTCTTACCTTAGTGTACGTTTATTAATAAGACGGACAGAGCTTAGACGTAGGTAGAAATCACAATAACCAATTCCAATTATTATTCTGGAACTAATAGTGCCTTGGAGTTTTAATTGTGTTTATATTACCTTTAAATATACAACGTTTGATTTCTAGAATAATTTTCATTTTACAGTAACTAATGCGAAATATCATATATGTTTATGACAAGGTTTCAACACCAACATATTATGATAAACGATGTATGAGTGACAGATCATTTATTTCATATGAATCAGAATCAATTCTCATATATATTCACAGCCGACTAATGGGATTGAGATTAAATATCAAAAACAGCAAAGATTAAATATATAATACAACGTTATATTTTATATGTTAATTAAACAATAACCGCCTCGTTGGTCGAGTGGCTAGCGTACATGCCTAACTACAAGGATAAATTTCTCTCTTAAGACAGTAATGAAACAAATTCTATAAAAAAAGGTATTTAAGAAACTCAATGAAAAGAAAAAATATATGTGAAGGAACTACTCAAAACTCACTACTCACTACAAAAGGGAATTTTTGTCACGTGTCTAGCCAAAATACTGACTTTACTGCCCATTTTTCGAAAAAAACTTACTTTTACTGACTTTGCTGACCATTTTCCACCCCAGACATTTGCAAGTCTGTATTTCCGATTTCCGCCCTGATTGTTTATGCACAGTATGCCTGATTTTTTAGAATAAATGCAGCAAATAAACACAAGGCTCTCATGACAAACGACACTGCGGTCTTGATTTCCACAGATGTTAAATCTTCACGCCCATATCGCTTAAGAGGTAGGCAAAAGCACAACCAGGGCACGCACGACTAGCCGAAGACACCAAGTCCCACAATGTGATAGGTGGTAAGCACATCTCCAACCGGGCACATATCAAATCCCGAGCAACGTTATTCTCATTAGAAAATTATACATAGACATTTCCTATATGCTATATATGAAACGATGTCTCGTGACCGGAGTGAGGCCTATTGTGCAAATCTACCTGCTACCCAATCGTCCGAATCAAACCTAACAGAAACAGATAAGCCTGCGGATTCGTATCCGGGCAAATGACAGCACGGCCTTCTGCTGTCTTGTAACAAATGATTTTCCCCGTGCTGGTCCGGGCTCCTTTGCAGAATAGACCATCTGCCTTCCTGTCAGGCAGCTCGTAAAAGGCGAGCATAGTCTTACCGTCACTAATGCCGTGATATCCTACAAGGTGGTATCACCGCACTATCTATTCCTGGCACTATAACGTCAGTGTTTGCCGTTGACGTGTTCCGGTTCGGTGGGTATGGTAGCCGGTAAACTAAATTTTGCTCGAGGCCTCACATTTCGGCCTCAGGTTGGCAACGCACCATTACCACGTTTGGTGTCTCTAGGCAGCGTAAATTTCTTAATATCAGGAAATAGGAAAATTGTTTGCCTTCCAATATCATAAAAAAATATCCATTTAACCTATGCCCGCGTCTTACCAGGCACAGAGACAAGTGGTCTTTTCTAAACAGGAGATCTAAATCAACACGGAGAAAGTGTTCTTCTAAGATAAAAATTAATATTAGTTCTAATGAAGTATAGAATAAATAAAATTGAGATATCATATTTTTTTACAATTTATTATAATGATGCATTTAATGTATGGATGTGTTAATGTATTAGTTATTATGAATGGTTTCCTGAATGGGAAATTTGTATTAATATAAATAACGTATAATGTTACCAGCGTAACGGCAATTCAAAACGATATATCTTGTTACAAAAAATATAAAATGTTCAATTTTTCCCAAAAGGATATATATATAGGAATGTATAATCTATGTTTTTTCAACCCTTTAACACATGAAAAGCTATATTTAATCACCGTCTTACATCGCCTCTGTCGTCTAGCGGTCCGGCGTCGGATTTGACTTATTGAAGTCCCGGGTTCAATCCCCGGGTCGGACAACAAAAAAACATATAAAATGTATATTTTCAAATTTCTAATAAAGTTAACGTAGCCCGGGATTGAATATGTGCCCGGTTGTTTCGGCTAGTCATAGGTGCCTTGGTTGTGCCTCTGCCTAAATCTTCGAAGACGTGGGCGTGAAGTTACGTCTTATTTATAATATATATCACCTGAACGAAGACGGGTCGCTGATATTGCACCCAACCTAGTTTCAGTTTATCGTTGTAAATTGTATTTCAAGTAATACTTTTAAGACGAACGTAGGAACTGGTTCACAAATCCAATTCCAAGTATCCATTTCAATTCGTGCAAAATTTTATAGCGGACACGAGTAGGGTTACTCTTGATTTTCGATTTCACTCAAATTAAAAATTAGAATCGTACCTTTCATTTAAGTTACTTTTGAAGACTATACTAGTGAATTATTAACATTTATTTTTTATTATAAAATATTCTATGTATAAAAAATAGTACATTCGTCTAACTCGATCGAACAAAAATTCGATTATGATTATTCAGGTGTGACCACTTCACTTTAACAATATATGAATTACCTTTCAAATAATTAATAAATAAAAGAAGTTACAAATTATCTTTATTTACATGTCATACATACAGAGATGTTGAAATTTTACACAATTATTATTTAAATTTCTACTTTTTGTAACATACAATTATAAATACGCAAGTTTAATGCATCATTTCTTACAATAAACGGTTATTGTTAAACAATAATAATAAACAACAAATTATTTTATCAAATTCATTAAAATTCTTTGGAACTAAATGTTAATAATCCTCTGGTAGTGTGTTCAAGAATACCTAAAATGACATATCCGATCCCAATTTCCAATTTACATGAAATCGAGATTCAAGAGTAGCCCTACTGATACATTATTTCTATTTTGTAATTAAAGGTTAAGATCGAGTAGCGATTGGACAAAAGTTGCATCAAACCACAAACGTTACAAGTGAATGTTGTCCTTGAAGTTCTATGCGATCATCTATTTCTAAAAGTGCAGTATCTACAAGTAACGTCTTGATATAGCATCTTACGTGAAAATATAAAAAGTATCTTCACGCCCATATCCTCGAATGGGTAGACAGAGGCACAACCAAGGTACCCACGACTAACCGAAGACACTAAGTCCCATAATGTGATGGGTGGCAAGCCTATCGGATACCGGATAAATATCCTGTTCTGGGTAACGCTATTTTTATTAGAAAATTGAAAATATATATTTTCTAATTTTTTTGTTGTCAGACCTGGGGATCGAACCCGAGATGTTAAGAAGTCTGTCATAGGTAATCAAAGCATAGGTGCCCCAAAAATTTGTGCTCAAATGGGAATACTCTACTAACATAGTAGCACCTCCTGACGCCAATGCCGACACTGAACCACTAGACCACGGAGGCGATAATTTATAGTTTTACAATAAATAGACGCAGATGTTAAAGTGTGGCACGCGGAAACGCTGACATCATTGGGACGGAAATAGCTTTATGTTTTGGCATAATTTCGATATCCTAGATAATATCTAATGAATTTTCAACTGTGTTTTCAACATAGCTGACGCAGCCCTTCACTGTCGGCCTTATTCGGCGTCAGGGTCGTGCCAGCTATGGAGAGAGCTATACTCGGCATGTTTATTAGCAAAAGGATATTGGCTTCCACTGCATACCTTAGTCATAGTGTCACGAAAACAGGTGAATAAGATTTTTAGAATACCATGATGTGGTGTCAGCCTCGGGAGTTTCGAAATATTGACGGGAAGCTTAAAAAACTGTACGGAGTTTAGAAAAGGCCGAGCTAATGAAATCCGGGTTGGGCAACAAAACAAAATGTGTTTTTTCCAATTATCTAATTAAAAAAAATGTTGCCCGGTTGGCGATACGCTTGCAACCTATCAAATGTGGGACTCACTGTCTTCGGCTAGTCGTGAATGCCCTGGTTGTGGTTCTGCCTACCTCTTCAGGAAAGGTCGGGTGACTCAAAATTTGTTTTTTCAACTATCCGGAAAAATCAACTCGCGTTAGAATAAGCGCAAGATAAGAGCATTTACCGTTGCCTACTCATGGGTGGCCTGGTCGCACCTTCTAATACCCATTCAGGTATAAGAGCGTAAAGATACTTCTTTTAATTATAAAATAATACCGTTTGCTTCTTGCAATATTTTACCATGTACACCGAGAGGTGTACTTCACCAAGTTGATTAGTTTGGTCAGCCCGAAAACAAAGGTGGAGGGTTCAATTCAAGGAATCCGTACTGCATTCCACCACCTGGATTAGTCAAATCGTATGGTGCATATTTCATATTATTTGGGAAAAACGAGACAGCGACCAAGAATCAAGACACAGCTCACCTGTTGATAGAAGACAACCGTGGCAAATAGAAACCATAGATGATAATATAGAACGCTGCCCTGAGGCCGGATTGGTAGGCCAACAAACAAATCTAGCTACGCCAGCCGGAACATAACATGGCACTCACTATGACGGCTGGAATTAGTGAGGCCATGGAATCCTTGTTTATATCCATTGCCAACTGACATCATATCGCAATGTAAGTCAACATTATGTGAATGCATTTGTTATCTCTCGGTTGTATATCGTGCTATCGTCGCAATCAAACTTTGATTTCATTTGCGACTTTTAATGTCCGAGTATCATATTCGCTGTACGCGAATCGGCTTCCGCGCAATCTCTGGGTTTTATGATTTGACTTGAATATGTCATTAATTAACCCTGTAGATACGATCTTATCGCTTTAACGTTTGAGGGCCGCTTGCGCGGTAATCGGTTAAATCAGGTTTATTATGAAAGAAATGGCAAAATTTACAATAACACCACGATTAGACACTGCATTTGGACAGTCACTTAAATATCATTTATTAAAGAAGTTCTAGACGGTTGTCAGCATGCCTTTCGAAGAAGATAACCTTGGAGGAAAAATTGTTTTCATACTAGTAGTCGCTCGTTGGTCGAAATTCGACCATAATATATTTTAATATCTTGTTGATAAGAACGTCATTTTCATTTCTGAAGACCAAGTACTTTGTTTCCAAACTTTTTAGTAGGCCATCTGTGATCTTTTATCGTTATTATCAATATATTTGTTTGTGTGTCAAATGCATGGTAGTGTGGGTAATGTTTTATTTATTGATTTAATGTACTTTACAAGCTTTATTATTAGAAAAATATTAGCGTTCTGCACTTCTCCTACACATAAACCATAAGTATGCCAAATTTTATGCTCCTGCGTCCGCGCAATTTTCGTAAACAGGAGTCCAAAATTTCGGCATCACGTATTAATATATAGATGTATATAAACAAATACCTATTTCGACAATCAATATTCTAATACATTTAGGGCAATAGTTATCTTTCATTTTCTATGTGGTATTAGTAAACCTGTGTTGGTGTTAAATACATGAAGGGTCCAGGATAGCGGGTCAGGCAGTTCACATCGCGTTTTATAAATGTTATATATAAAATCGAATCCCCATTTCCCCTGGTCATTATTATGCCCGTCTAGCCTAGGATACAGTGAATAGATAGAAGAAGGCTTTACTCTGCGAATGCAGTATCTGTATCTGTATCTTGCTAGACCTTAGTGGAGTTCAGTCGAATTCTCCTGATGATGCTTCGGTTACAAAGCGAAACGTACGTTGACTTTTTAGTAGTGTGTGTATTGTTGTTCAATTCATTCATAACGCACTATTTTGCGTGTTTTGTCACGCCATAATACGTATTAATTTTTTGGCGGGAAATTAAATAATTTTACTTGGATTTAACTATAATAAAGTATTTCATGTAGTTATCCGAGGGTGGTGTCAAGAGTCTCCGAAACCGGCGTGTTTGTATGAAAAGGGTAATGAATGTGAAGGAAGCAAGACAGGTTTGTCAGGATCGTGAGGTCTGGCACTCGATACTCTCTGCCTACCCCGTAAGGGACTTAGCGTGAAGATATGTATGTATGTGTGTCATGTAGTCAACGAACTCTGAGCCAATTGACCATAGAGGTAAATATACTCGTATATTCTTACGAGTAAAACAGCTTTGTAAAATCGCGGCACCGACATTAACGACTATATAAACAATTTCAATTCTCTTGAAACTCGCTCATACACTATTAATCGTCCATTTTAAATATGTTAAAAACCAATTACAACACAATTAACTTTCAGAGATAATACGACAGATAAGTTAATTAAGCGACCGTTAACAGAAAGGTACCTAGCAAGTTCGTGATCACAGTATATATAATCATATACATTTTACAATTTATATTTTTACGCCTCTGTGGCCTAGATACCCGGTGTTTGATTTGACTTCATGAGGTCAAGGGTTGGATACCCTGGTTGGGTAACAAATAAAAAATTTGCTTTCTTTAATTTACAAAAATAAATCCAGCTTGGTCATCGCATAACGCCTGAAAGAGTGGACCAATTCAGTTATTATTTACAAGCGGCCCGCCCTGGCTTCGCGCGGTTATGAAATACACATATAAACCTTCCTCTTCAATCACTTTATCTATTAAAAAAACCGCATCAAAATCCGTTGCGTCGTTTTAAAGATTTAAGCCTACAAAGGGACAAAGGGAAAGAGGAAGCTAATTAGAATTATATCATTAAGTGATGATACAAAATACCAATACAATGTTTCGAGATATGAATATAAATAAATACTACTCCATAGTCGCCTCTGTGGTCTAGCGGTCCGGGTGTTGGACTTGACTGCATGAGGTCCCGGGTTCGAATCCCGGGTCGACCAACAAAAAGAAAATTGGATTTTTCGAATTTTCTAATAAAAAAAATGTTGGTCGGGATTGGAAATGTGCCCGGTTGGCAATAGGCTTGCCACCTATCACATTGTGGGACTTAGTGTCTTCGGCTAGTCGTGGGTACTCTGGTTGTGCCTCTGCCTACCTCTTCGGGGGCGTGAAGATACCATACCATACCATACCATACATACTACATATTTATTTTACATGCCATTTGCTCACCCGAATTGAAACTTACTTTATAAATACACAAGTCGCGTTAAAGGTTTAGCCACCATTATCATGTTACGATTAGAAGGTAAGGCCAGACCAATTTAAGGGGCCATATACGCTAAAATACGTCAGCAGTTTACTGTTCGTACAAAGCAATCATGGATCTTGCTGACAAAAATACACAAGATTAACATGAATATGCTTTACTAGACCAGTGTTTCCAAAACGCGATTCATTTCACTTTGCTCGATAGAAAAAAATCAAAAAGTTAACCCTTTTTTGAAAGCAAAACGCAAATGTCTACTTCAAATATGAAAATATCGAGACCAGATTTAACATAAACATAGATAAGTACCATACCTAAAAGATAAGTGTTTCAGTTTTTATACTTTTTTTCAAATTACTTTTATAGTGTCAAAAATAGTGATTTGTCGCTTAAGACGTTTACTTTAGAGCGCCATTGTTCATAGTAATCATGGAACGGGGGAGCGCGGTGATTGGCTCTTCTGCTGACTGAGTATGGGGCCTTAAGCATTGGACTTAAATCCCCGACATCAAGTTGGCAGCACATCACTAACATCGAATATAAATTTGATGTAAACATCGACAAAGTGTCGTAACGACCCGCTGCAAAGTTTGTAAGCAACAAAACCTCGATAGTTCACAACATTATCTGAAAGTTATATCGTCAACAACTTCGTCCTTTCAACATTAAACTTGCACTAAAATGGAGTATATATTTTAGCACTAGATATCAAAGTGTATTGTTATCAATAGCTTTAGACTCGTCCTTATTATCTATAATATATTAATACGTGATGCCAAAACTTTGGACCCCTTTTTACGAAAATTGCGCGGACGCAGGAGTATAAAATTTGGCACACTTATAGTTTTTGTATAGGAGAAGTGCAGAACGCTAAAATTTTTTAAAAATAATGCTTATAAAGTAAATTAAATAAATAAATAAAACATTACACGTACTACCATGCATTTGACACACACAAACAAATATTTTGATGATAACGATAAAAGATCACAGATGGTGCACTAAAAAGTTTGGAAACAAAGTAGTTGGTCTTGAGAAATGAACATGGCGTTCTTATCTAGTATATATAAAAATGAATCCCCATTCCACGTGGTCATCGCATCAAGCTTGGACGGATGGACCGATTTTGCTAAATCTTTTTTTGTTGTATTGGTTATTGTCAGAGAAAAACTGCTTTAGGTTAGGCGGTTCAGCCGCAAAAGAGCAACAAAAAAACAGACTTTCGCATTAGTATAGAATTATCTATAAGCTGTTTAGATTTTTTTACTCTATTTTCGGCGCTTTCGTCTACAGAGGACATGACGGTCCCATTGTTATGAATAACAAATATTTTGAAGATACTTACTTACTTTCTTTTATTTATAGAATCGAAGTAGAGATCTATAGGCTTTATAGGTTACATTGTTTATTTTCGGGGCTTTTGTCTACAGAGGACATTTCGGTCTTATTGTTAAGAACATACAGAGCATAATATGTAATGCCACAGCTATTTTTTATCAATTACTACCCCCCTGCCCCGCCCGCCCTGGTAAGAAATTCACGCCGCCTAGAGACACCAAAGGTAATGGTGCGTTGCCAACCTAAGGACGGGTTGTTAGGCCCAGAACAAAAGTAAGTTTACCGGCTACCTTACCCTCCGAACCGGAACACGTAATGACGTTATGGCGGCAAGAATAGGTAAGGCAATGGTACCAATCCGGATGAGTCACTGCAAACTCTGCCACCTAGTCAGATGTCACGGTGTTAGTGACGGTAAGCTTATGCTCGCCTTTTACTGGCAGGAATGCAGATGGTCTATTCTACAAAGAAGTCCGGACCAACACGGGGGAAAACTTTTACAGTATGTAGAGATTGAACCATGATTTACAATCTGTAACCATCCCAAGATTCAGGATTGCAAAACCCAATTACCTCCGACATCACCGTGAAGTTAATTGGGACTTTTAATGAGAAACAATGTACGAAATGCGCACAATAACAAAGTCCTCCCTAGGGTTGCCAACTATACTTTATAATAACGTATCCTACTTTGTTTTTGGTACTTAATTATACTTTATACTTTTACATACAATGATGTATGCAAATATACTTTATCTTTAACCTTAACTACTATGCGTAAAATAAAATACACATTATAAAAAGTACAGTTGAAAACTGGCAATATGTACCTACTTGAAAATGCATCTGATATCGTATTTTTATTTATTTTTTTTTTTTTTTAGCACTTGCCCTGTGCGTGGGATAAATTTCTATAAATTTTTAAAGAAAGAAAAAAAATTTTTTTTTTGTATGTCAGAATTGTGTATCTATAGGACATAACTACCCGCGTTAACGGGTTAGAAAGGAATTAAAAATTTCGCCACGGGACTTGAATCCTCAGTAGCTCAATTGGTTAGAGCATTCGTCGGCTTGAGACGAAAGGTTACAGGTTCAAATCCTGTCTGGGGCGAAATTTTTTCTTTCTTTAAAATTTATAGAAATGCATCTGATAGCTTAACAAAAAAATATTTCTTACCTACTCTCCATTCCCGCCACTTCAGTTTTCACTGAGTTTTTTTTCAGTAATGATTCAAAAGTGGTGGGAAGAGAGAAAAAGAGCATAAATAAATTTAATTAAAAATGAATTGTTCATTTATTTAAATTGAAATAATGTTTATTGTCAATCAATTGTTCAAGATAACAAAAAAAAATGTTATCATGTGCTAGAAGCACACAAAAGATCGTAACAACATAATATTTGAAAAATACTTTTTTTCTTAGTAATACTTTATTTTTTCCCTATACAAACCAGTTTATACGATTTTATGGTCAAAATAAGTTGGCAACCCTAGTCCTCCCTGAAATGACACACTCGATTGGAACCATAAAAGACTTGTGTTTAATAAACAAGAATCAGCTGCGGAGCATGTGTATGTTTGCTCACCCATTGCCAATTATATAACCGTTGTGATGATTATCGCAACTGTGGTCTAGACTCTAGTTGTAACGTATTGGCGTTTACTACATGCGGTCCCGGGATCCATCCTAATAACAACATGCTTTTGGGATTTTTTTGGAACGAAGTTCCTTATCGCGCGTTGTGACGGAAAAAAATCTCACGAAAAGTTGTAACGACACTTTTTGCTATTGCAAGCTGTGCGGCGTGCGCATGTTTCTCTCTCTCTCTCTCCCTCTCTCTCTCTCTCTCTCTCTCTCTCTCTCTCTCTCTCTCTCTCTCTCTCTCTCAATTTTACAAACAAAAATAATATGATGCATTTGACGTTCTCCCCTTAATTGCGTTTACAAGGTGGCGCTATTGTAGTGCATGTTCCCAATATTAATCAAATTACTCTTATTATTACTCTTGTGTCGTCGTTTGTACGGTACAGTCGATTTCCTGAGGATGCCTCGGTGTCGAGGCGAAACGTACGTCGAGTGCGATTTGGTGTTCTCTGTGGTGAGTGCTTCGACAAAGTTGGCGAAGGACGTGACAAGTGTTTTTGTTTCACGTGTTCGGACTCTATTTGTGATCTGGTCGCGGTGGTGGGAGGTGGGAACTTTAGGTAGGGTTGTCACATGTGAAGAACGTGACAATCTATATTGTTTCCCGAGCTCTTCCTATATTCGTCGCGGAGGTGGGTGGTGGGAACCTCAGTTAGGCTTGTCACACTCTGTGTCGTTTGGAGGATTATTTGCCACAACAGTTACACTGCTTACGCGGAATTAGCAAAATAAAGGCTTATTTTACATCTGTTACAATGGATTTCCGCAAAGTAACGCCTGATTCAATTAAAAATAAAATAAATCAAAACCCTATCAATAACAAGTATTAAAATATAGTATGGTCATGAAAACGTGGATTTTATCATATCATACTTTCACATATGATAAGTTTACACCGCAGGCACATTTCACATTTTATAAGTCCACATTGCAGGCACATACCAAACCTTTAAATACAGATTCGCGTGTTCACGAAATTGAGTCGTTAAGATGGTGCAAGCACAAAACGTGTAATTATATCTTAAACGAAAGATGTTTAAGGGGCCTTGGATGGAAAAAAAAGCAATTTATACGTGCGTGCCTCGTGGGCCACTATATAAGTCATTGTCGAGACTCACTTCGCAAATTTATCACCGAGCCGAAATGTCAGAGGTGGAATGTAGTCACAATAGCCCTTCGTCCGCGAAAACTAAATTAATCTTCCCGATATTGACACATTTTGGTACACAAATACCTTTCGCAAAAAATATCCCTCAGACAAGTTACACGAATTGAATCTAACCCCAAAGTAAGCAAATTATATGCTTGTGTTATGGGTGTTAGTCAATGATACTAATACATAGAAATACTTAAATAGATACCAGAAGAAAAAAAACACCCAAACCCGGAAACGTTCATCGCAAAAATGCCTGCCCCCGTCAGAAATCGATTTTGAGATAAGTGGTCTGCCGGTGAAGCTAAACGACTTTTAAATAAGTTATGATTCCAGACTAGATGTTTTTGAGAACAAATAAGCGCACGGGTCTCCTGATAGTAAAAGACAACCGTAGCCTATAAACAACACAGATGTTATCGGCGCGTCGCTGTCGAGTGGCCGGAATGTTAGAATTATACAAGTCTACTGACTACCCTACAATGTAGGCCGAAAAATGACCCCTAGGTCCGGGTCCGATAAGGTCTGCTTTTCTGTCAGGCAACTCGTAAGATGCGAGCATAGGCTAAAGAGGTCATCATTATCATCAACAAGACCACTGGTGGTAGATTGCTAATGAGCAACTCGCCCGGGATCTACAACTTTACGTATTCCTGCCGCGAGAATGGCCGGAACGGCCCGGAGGGTAGGGTAGCCGGTAGACTCGTACAATAGATCTAACCTCCCGCCCACAGAACTGCGACGCCACGGTTATGTCTTACCATTAGGAGACCAGAGTGCTTGTTCGCTGATCTCTCACGTAAAAAAACAACTACTACAAATTTACCAAAAACAATACAAAAAATTGTACGCCTAGACTCGTAGTATTAAAATCATCAGGTCAATGTACCTTAAATGGACATAAATTTAGTAGATCTACAGAAAATACAATGAACATTCCAGAAGCTAGAAAGTTTTGAGCTGGCAGGTTTCCAAACTCAATTATCAAAAGCTTGAGCGGATCACTGTCTCATAATGAAAAACTTGTTCTTACAGAAGAACAGAAGGTATACCATATTTAGCATCGCCCTAAAGTCTTTACCGTCTCATAGACAGGGACTTACTTAAAGGTTTGTGTTGACATTATAGGCAACATTACCTGCTAGCTAGCACAGCTTAACTGCACCGACCACCCGCTAGCCCGAGGGGGGCAGGCATTTGTGTGATGAACTTTAGATGTCTGCATTTCCGAGTCTGTGTAAATTAAATTTATTCTTAAATAAATAACCTATTTCAGTATTTCTATGTATTAGAATCGTTGACTAACAACCATAACACAAGCATATAATTTGCTTACTTTGGGGTTAGATTCAATTAAGAAAGAAAAGAAAAAATATCTATTTGCGGAATATGAGTGTTACAAAGATGTTACAAAATTATTTAAGCGTTTCAACATATTCTACCAACTTGTGTGCAAATATTTTAATTTTAATAGATATTAGTGTAATTTGTCCAGGGATATTTATTTCTCTTATTTATACTAATTCAAAATAAACCTTAAAGTACTTTAGTGAATGTTTTCATTTAGGTTTTGGCATTGGCGTTAGCATTTTCAATTAGTCAAGTTAAAATTTGCATTAAGTTACCCTACTAAAGAAAATCGGGCTTGAATTATTAAAAAAAATAGTCATTAGCCGTCAAAGAAAGTCAAGTCTGGGTCATAAGTAAAGCAGCGGCTTCCTTACCCAGCATTCGGATTAGTGGTATAAGAAAACGAACAAAATACACTATTCTCCTGATGGTAAGATATAATTTTGACCATAGACATCACAGTTGTTACGCCGTCCAGATCAGAAATCAATATAATTTAATGATAATTGCATGACACAAAAAAATATAATTATTAATTTAACGTGTGAACTTATTCTAATAAGTTTTTTGTTAGAAAAAGTGAAGTTGCACATCAGATCAACGGGCGCGTAAGTTTTATTAGTAAGGAGGATTGTTTTTAAAGAATACGATTAAAATCTAATTCCATATACCAAAAAGTTCTAAATTGGCAGATTTCTAAACCCAATTATCAAAAGCTTAAGCGTATCATAATGACACAAAAGTCAAACTTGTTCTTTCTATAAAATCATCTATTATCTATTATATATATAAAAGAAATTGGTGTTAGTTGCACTATTTATAATTCAAGAACGGCTACAGCGATAAGGCTGAAAATTAAAACCGGGAGAAGGACATAGGATACTTTTTATCCTGTTCAATTGTGAAGAAACTGGGAAAAACAACATTTTAACTTTTCCCATACAAACTAAACGGGCGGAACAAAGTTCGCGGGAACAGCTAGTTGATAAATAAAAACCAGACACATTACATAAAAACAATTATTGGTTTGGTATGTCAGGGCTTGAAACATTTAAGTTGAGAGAGACAATCAACATATTCTATGACGAAAGCATCAAAATAAATAATATAAGCGCAGTAAAACCTCAACCTCAAAAAAGATAGCTAATAATTCTTAAATGGTTTCACATGATTTTAATCAACACCGCACTAGGAGCGTTGAGTTATACTTAATAGTGCATAAAATATAAATGTACCTACTAGCTGCCCCAGCGAACTTCGTCCCGCCAACATCCGGATAAAAACTATCATATCTTTTAAGATGGACCAAACTACTGATTTACGAGAAATTTTATCGAAATCGGTTCAGTAGTTTTGGAGTTTATTGGCAACATACATCGTGACACAAGATTTATATATATATAAGATTTATTACAATAATTAAACCGCTAGTCGGATCATAATAAAGTTTATATAGGGCCACCTCGAAATCATGACCTACCTTTCCATAAAAGAATCATCAACTGCGGTTAGTTATTGCTCTAACAACCGCGTAACAAACATACAAAAAACATACAGTCGGATTGAGAACCTCCTCTTTTTAGCAAGTAGGTAGGAAAGATATGGATTGACAGAGATGGAAAATCAACGTATTCCATAACGATATCATCAAATCATTTAAGTAAAGAGATGGACTAACAGAGATCAACAATCAACAAATTCTTAACTGAAGTCATCAAAATATTTAAGTAAAGAAATGGATTAACAGAGATCAACAATCAACATATGACAAAAGCATCAAAACAAGTAGAGGCGGATAAACAATCCAAGTGAGAAGTGTTCGGACAGATCGTGAAAAAAGTTAAAGCTGGCAGGTTTCCAAACCCAATTACCAAAAGCTTTAAGCACATGAAAACTGGTTCTTTTCATAGAACAGCAGATACGAAGCATGTAAATAAAAAAAAACAATCATACGTCATAAATGAGAAGCGACGCTGCCACGCCGGGGATGGCTGGGGAGTGGTGGGCGGAGACAAGGCTACATAGCTGAAATTTCAACAAAACTCTCATGTGATTACCGTATCAGAATATGCCACTCGTTTGCTTTTAAATGGGCCAAACATTTACGCGTACGTGACGAATTCGGTAAATCTTTGATTACTATTCTTTAGTAAACACATATATTTCCTCTAGTAAGCCGTTTCTAAAAAAGGAAGAGATCCTCAATTCGACTGTATCTTTACTTTCATTAACGAATTCGATAACTTTTTGAATACTATTCTACACTAAAGTGTAAACATATAACATATCTTTTCGCTAGCTGTATCTTTAAAAATGCTCGAAAAATGATTGGGTACTGCCGTCTCCAAAAAAGGAAGACATTCTCAATTCGACTATATGTTTTTTTTTCATTGGCTAATTCGTTAACTTTTTTATCACTATTTTATAGTAAAGTGTAAACACAAAACATATTTTTTGGCTAGCTGTATCTATATAGATTCTCAAAAAATGATTGGACAATGCCGTCTTCAAGAAAGGAAGAGTTTCTCAATTCAAGTGTATCTTTTCTTTATTTTTTTTACTTTTGTTACCCGATTACTCGGGCAATGGAAAACTGATTTCGATGTTTCTTTTTTATAAAGATTGGCCATGATTTCAAGGTGGTCATCATTGGTGAAGTCGTCAACATAATTAAAAATGTATGCATTATTAAGTAAAACTCAAAAACTAGTTGTAGGATGTTGATAAAATTTACGTGAGGCTATTTCAGAATAATTTGCTCTATGTTAGGTTCTTTTTACCTATGACAGGTACAAAATAGTTGCCACTATCACATCATCTTGTACCTTGGATTAAGGGAGTGAACAAATAAACAAATAAACAAATTAAGTAAATAACAATTTGCTATCTTTGGAAAAAAGAATGATCAAATCGACACGTGGTACCTTGTGGATGAAACGGTTTTGCAGTTTTATTGTGCTCAAATATTTTAGGATACATTCGATAAATTGTTTCAAGAATCAGAAGCTCTCAAGTGATATTTTTGAAGGAAACTCACGTCTCAACTAATCGATGATAACAAGAACTCTCTTCGACCAGAAAGTGTTAATTACGTTTTAAAATATATCCAATTCATTACGAACGTTTTACTTCGTAAAAACAAAATAATTTCTAACTTCACGCATAATATGAAAAATTTAAAGTGGAAGCAAAGATTTACAGTTAAAGAAAAAAGTAATGATTTCTTCAAAGTATTCGAAATTTACCACAATAACAATAATTTATTTGGGAATTTCAATTTAATGGGTTTGAGAGTATCGTAGTTCTTTCAAATCTATTCCAGTTATTTTTAAATATCTTCGACGTACCGAAATATCTTAAACACAATTTTTTTCGTTTTTCTTATACATTCATTATTTTAAGTCAGTTATTTATCCATCATTATATCGATTAATTATTAATTAACCTATCATTTTTCATGTTTCAAGAGTATTTAAAACAAACCAACAAACCAACTTAATGATAATAATAATTATACGTTATCACAGCATAAAACGATGACCCTGTTCTTTAAGTTTATAGATTTTCTTAACATTTTTCCATTTCATTAAATCACAAAATGCTAACTACCAATAAAGCTATTATCTTATGCAGATAAGAACTATTTTTGCCTGAATGATTTACATTTTGTAAACAGTCTTTTATTAACTGTACATGACTGTAGTCTAAAAACAACGGCAACGGTTTAAATAAACAATTCATCTTATCTTGATAGGTTTGCTCACTTTCAGTATCAACAAACAAAGCTTCCGAGAAACAAGACAATTTATTATTAATATGATAATCATTTGGGACTACAGCGCACTACAGTTATATGTAACCGTTTAAAACGCAGGAAACTGTCTCACATTCGGAAGTATAATTATTATTGTAATTTGTCGAACACCGCTTAGAGTAATAAAATTGATGAGGATTTTCTCACGTTTACATAAATACATATAAGAGCATTAATACCATTTTACTTTTATGTATAAACCAAAAGCAAAAAAAAACACAAACACATTTCTTTAAATCTTAAAAAAACCATTTTACAAAAGATGCTACATTTTTACAAGATTTTAAATAACTTGCAATGTTTGTGTATGTTTGTGTGAAATCATTTATTCAAAATAAGTTATCCAAAACCGGTTCAGTTGAAATACACACATTTAATATTGACGAAAGTTAGTTTTATTTGTTTCTTTGAGAGTATATGATGATGGAGACGTAAGATAACAATAGGAACCCCTGCAATTCTCAACATTACAATATCATATCTGTGAGTTTGAAACATTATTATGAATGCCATAAGACTCTTACTTTTAAGACAGTATGATTAGCCTCAAACCCCATGCTAATCATGGGTCTTATATTTTTCTTTAAAACAATAGCAACTGTCGTCAATCTTTAAGACCCCACAGTGCGTATACACCCAATCTTATAAAGGTAAATGACTATGGTACACAATGTTCAGGGTCTAGGTATACAAATGATCCAACCGGCAGCTAAACATACGCCTGCATTACGCTCAATTTAAAATGTACATTTCTACGGCACATTTAGAAAGTAGGTTATAGCGTTTAAGTGTTGCCACTGAGTATTGATCTGAGGATCCTTTAACGACTTGGTATATAAATTTACCTTGGTGGGAACTAGGTGAGACAGACAAGCTGTCAGAAGGTTTTATTGGCGCAACACCAATTCGCTAAATCTATTTCGCATATTTAAATTTGATTTATAAAAGAGAAGTCTTAGAAGTTTTGACAGAGACATTTTGAAGTTTTTTTTATTTTATTTTTTTATTTGAAAGGTTAACGAATAGGCACACGGGGCTCCTGATGGTAATAGACAACCATGGCCTATAGACATTATAGATGTTACACGACCGTCGCTGTGTTGTGGCCAGGATGTTAGGCCAATGTGCAAACCTACCTGCTACCATACCTTCCGGGCCCGAACATGACACAGTCATATGGCGACAGGAATAGTTAAGGCGGCTTAAATTGTTGATTTTTTTAATTTTTGGCATGAGCCCTAGCATTTGCCATTACTCAAGTTAAGTTGATTTGCATTAAGTCGTAGCCGAATTTCGTAAAATCGGACTAAGTGATTAATACAGTCATAAGTCGTCACAACCATGTCAAGGTTTTAGGTAAAGTGGTGGCGATATTACCTAAGCTCATTAAGCGAGATTTGGCGGCGTCGAGAAAGTACACGATACATTAATTTGCTTCAATTGCACTGTAACTGAACATTTTTTTTTACTTTAAAACAAAACTTTTGTTATATTATCCATTGTTGGCGCTTGGTACAACTTCCAACTGTACTGTAACTGAACTGAACTCAGTAACTGAGCCCTTCCCATGAGTTTACAGCTTGTCAATTTTACTATACTCGTTTGTCTCTGTAAATTATTTGTCTGAAAACTTTTAACAGCGCCTCTATGGGTAACTAAGAGAAACATATTTTAAGACTAAAAGTGTCATAGATTTCGAAACGTAACTTACCGAACGTAATCTGTCCAACTCATGGTAAGGGACCTGAACATTTTTTTTTTACTCTAAAACAAAACTTGAACTATAATCACGCTCATCAAAGTAATTATTCCGCGCAACGGGATAAAATAAATCTATTAGAAAATTGTAAAAGACATTTTTGAGTTGCCCGACCGGGGAATCGAAACCGAGACCTCGTTAGTCAACAACACCGTACCACTACACCACATACGTGATCTATTAAGTGATTAACGTAATACATAGTGACGTTGTACGCAAATGTTCTTTGAAATAAGCTTATTACGTGGTAGGTTTAGCTCAGGCTTCTTTGTAATTGGGTTACATAAGTTAAAACAAGCGAGTGGCTTTGACGTGGAAAATATTAAAGATAAACGACCGAGGATACTTACTCGATCTCTGTACTCCAAATGTCTTCATCTTCAAAGTCAGTTTGCATTTTAGATTAGAAAAGAAAATCTGCGCACAAAAATAAAAAATGTATATTTTTTTGTTCTTAGGATTAGTTATTTTTTTAATAAAGAAAGTGCAAAGAAATACTAGTCATCTTCTACGGCTTTTGTAGTCATCTATCCCACAAGAACCCATTGTTATAACAAAACAATCAAATCAAACAAAAAATCAGCCTATAACCTTCTCCGAGGAGTAATCTATTTCTTAGTTAAAATTATTAAAATCGGTTCAAAATTTTAACGTGAATAAGGAACTAACATACAAACATACACACTTTCACAATTACAATCAAAAACAAGTTAAATATCAATTGTTGTTTTTAAGTTAAATTAAGTTAAATATCAATTACAACATTTGCTACTTCACTTTATAAATGGTAATGAATTAGTTTTTTTTATAAACAATAAAAAACTTCCCCGTATACATAGGGGATAAACGTATCCCCTTAGGAATGGGTAGGGGTATGCAGTTGGGAGTAGTTTTATAATACGTTTTTTTTAAATTCATAATTAAATTAAATATACATATATGTGTATTGGCCGAATTACGTACAAGCAAACATGAACTCGAAATGCGTATATATTATATTAAAACTTAAATATTAACTTTATATTGTTTATATTATTAAATGGTAATGAATTAGTTTTTTTATAAACAATAAAAAACTTCACGCCCGTATCCCCTTAGGAATGGGTAGGGGTATGCAGTTGGGAGTAGTTTTATAATACGTTTTTTTTATAACTCATAATTAAATTAAATATACATATGTGTATTGGCCGAATTACGTACAAGCAAACATGAACTCGAAATGCGTATATATATTAAAACTTAAATATTAACTTTATATTAACGTCTCAACTGTCAGAAATATCTAGATAACGCAAGCTTTATGAAGGACATACTGACAATTCTCATGATTATAACAGATAGTTACTCATGAACTGCTTTTTTCGAAACAAAGAAGTTATGCATGCCTTTGCCTGAAAAGTCCTTTTGAGTTCAACAACAATATCCAACTCTATAAAAGACTAGCCGACCCGACGAACTTCGTATAGCTTAACATTAATAGCTACTAACAAATTGTATGAACTAAAACATTATTTTTCCCATTTGCTCTGCAATTTTCTGGGTTTTTGTCTGCATAAGAAGCTTCTCTTGGTAATAGCAAACAGAATAAAAAAGAATCAGCAATATTGGTTGATCCGTCCAAACGTGGTGCGATGACCACGTGAAATGGGGATTTATTTCTATACAGTATAATTAGGTAATAAATAAATAAAAAATAAATATCGCTGGACATATTACACAAATTGAATCTAACCCCAAAGTAAGCAAATTATATGCTTGTGCATAGGTGTTATTCAACGATACTAATACAAAGAAATACTTAAATAGATACAAGAATAAATTTAAAAAACACCCAGACCCGGAAATGAAAACACCTAAATGTTCATCACACAAACTCATGCCCCCAATGGGAATCGAAGTTGAGCCTCGCGGTTCGTCGATGTAGTTAGGCGTGTACGCTAGCCACCCGACTAACGAGTTAAGAAGTTAGGTGCTGGGTTGGGCATAGTATTTCTTTAAATGCCAGTATCAATAACCTATCTAAGATAAGAGATAGTAATATTAGATTAGTTAGAATATCATAGCAACAAGGTTCTAGAAAGATAATCTCTATCTGTAGATAGGTTATTGATATTGGTCATCAACAAACTATTTGGATGGATTACTGTTGAAAAAAGGCAAGTACCTACTACGTATAGTAGCGCTCTCGCTACGTTGTGCTTTCCATGAATTTTAGAATTTTCACCACTGTCATTTTGTTTGATCTCGTAAATGTAACATTCTAAGTACCTTCACGCCTGTATCCCCGAATACGAAGGCGAACGTGTGGCCAGGACACCTACGATTAGTCGAAGATACTGAGTACCTACTACAATGTGATAAGGAGATAAGCATTTCATCATTCGGGCATTTATCCAATCCCGGTGAACGCTTCTTTTATAAGGAGATGCAAAAAACGCATTTAGAGTTGACCGATTTGCGAATGAAATCATAGATCACTAGACCACAGAGGCGAAGACGTAGTGTTCTAATTAGTAATAGTATACTTGGACTTTGTTGAACTATCACCTCTGTGGTCTAGCGGTCCAGCGACAGACTTGACTTCTTGAGGTCCGTGATTCGGTCCCGAGCCGGCCAGCAAAAAAAATTGGCAAATGAATATTATCAATTTTCTAATAAAAATAACGTTTCCGGGATTGGATATGTGCTCAGCTGGCGATAGGCTTACCATCTATCCCATTGTGGGACTTAGTGTCTTCGGCTAGTCGTGGGTTGGTTGTGCCTCTGCCCACCGCTTTAGGGATATGGGCGTGAAGATACTTACTTTTTACTATCTAAAATGGACAGTGCTGACAAAAACACGATCATAAAGTAACATTCTGAGAGAACAAATTCGAGCTACGTTATGGGTATTGATTTTTTGCCAACTTCAATCATTGTCGTGTTGCTCCGAACGAGCGCCAGTACGTTTCCGCTCCGTATATCAAAAGAGGGGCGACTAGTTGACATCACTGTGTGGACATAAACTCGCCTTACCCTGCCAGCTCCATAATTCACAAAAGGGAGAAGTTTTACGGACAAATTTTAATTAAAAGTTTGAAATATTGCAATCCAAAACTTTTCATTCACCTAAGCCTATGAGTATTTTGTGCGTATACGGGCGAGTTTCATGCGTAGTTAATTGCTTATACGCCTACGCATTAAGATTAAACGATGAATATAAGTAAGCAAGTACATTTACGCTCGAATCGTCGAAATGGTAGACAGAAGAACAAAAACCCACGATTTATTTGTAACCTTAACAAGTATTCTGTTATCCGAGTGAGTGAACTTATTCATTTTGATTTGGTAGGAAAAAATCTCACAATATGGTCTCTAAAAGTCACCAATTAGTTTACTATTTAATTTTTTTAAGACACCATTATCACTCGAAATATCAAATGGGTTCTAACGATACACCCCTGGGCAAATTAAGTAAATAACCCAAAAGTACATCCTCATATTTATCATATGTTTATATTCTTAAAGCCATTCAGGCTGCAGCAGGGATCATAAAAATCTACAAACGTACACTCGAGAAATTACCTCTTCTTCTAAAAAAGTCGAAAAATAATGCGGCCCTTATGACATCTTATTACTAAAAAAAATAGACTAAAGTACGCCAAGTTTGGCCATATGTCGAGGTTTCTTTACGAAGCTAACTTTCTTGGCTGTAGCCAGAAGAAAAAAAAATTAAAAAGTAAAATATATATAAAATTGGAAATAAAAGACAATTCGAATGT
>NJDD01000645.1:0-29011 GCA_002245505.1 Calephelis nemesis
CAGCTTTCATTTGCTAGTTACTATTACTTGGTAGTTGTATTGAAAAATATTAAAGAGCATCCATTGGTCATGTGATGTATGTTAGCATGTTTAACGTCACTTCTTGGTGATGCATGTTGAAGTCGATACCGTCCCTTTTTTTCAAATATACGTTTAATTTTTTGTTTTATTTAAACTTGCAAGTAATTGAAGATTGAAAATTTATAATGTTAAAAATAAAAATGTCCAATAACCCCCAATAACACCTGTATTTAAAGTAACAAGGAGCTATCTCGATCACGTTAGCTTTGAAACAAAAAAATGTGCATCGAAAATCGGTCCATCTGATACAGTTTACTATTTATAAATATATTATAATCGCGCCGATCATAAAATAATAAACGTGACGTTCGTAAATACTTGTCGGAAATACAACTTGTTTCGATCACAAAGTTATAATCTTTAACCCATTGTGATGCTTACCATAATGTCACGAAAGACATATCAAAACATGTATACACTAAGTTAAGGACGATGATAGAATTTTATAGCCAATCGCGTTAATGACGTCATAAGCATCTTGTCAGCCTCTTGATAGAGCGATATCTGGCTCGAAGGATCATTTTATATTTCTTGGCATAAAACATCAGTGTGCTTGTTTTGCATTCAATTTTACGAAAATGTATGTATATCTACTACTAGCTGACCCAGCAATCTTCGTATCGCTTGACATGAATGCTTCGATACTAGCGCAGTCTGTCGGATCCAATCCAAAATCAAAAACTACTTATTATTAAAAAATAATTAGAAAAACATTCTGTAGGAGAACAAATTGTGAATCTAAACCATTCTCGAATTCCCTTGAAAAGACAAAAAGTTTCATCAACATCGGTCCAGTCGTCTAGAAGGAGTTCAGGGACAAACACAGGAGCACAAGAATTATATATAAAGACTAGCTGACCCAGCAAACTTCGTATCGCTTGACATTAATGCTTAGACAGTAGCGCAGTTTGTCGGATCCGATGTAAAACATTCTAAAATCAACAACTACTTATTATTAAAAAATTAATTAAAAAAACATTTTCCAGGAGATCAAATTGTGAATCTAAACCATTCTCGATTTCCCTTGAAAACATACAAAAAGTATCATCAACATCGGTCCAGCCGTCTAGAAGGAGTTCAGTGACATACACACTCACAGAAGAATTATATATATAAAGACTAGCTGACCCAGCAAACTTCGTATCGCTTGACATCAATGCTTTGACAGAAGCGCAGTCTGTCGGATCCGATGTGAAACATTCCAAAATCAACAACGACTTATCATTAAAAAATTAATTAAAAAAACATTTCCCAGGAGATCAAATTGTGAATCTAAACCATTCTCGATTTCCCTTGAACACGCACAAAAACTTTCATCAACATTGGTCCAGCCGTCTAGAAGGAGTTCAGTGACATACACACTCACAGAAGAATTATATATATAAAGACTAGCTGACCCAGCAAACTTCGTAGCGCTTGACATTAATGCTTAGACAGTAGCGCAGTTTGTCGGATCCAATGTAAAACATTCTAAAATCAACAACTACTTATTATTAAAAAAATAATTAAAAAAACCCTTTCCAGTGGACCAAATTGTGAATTTAAACCATTCTCGAATTCCCTAGAACACATACAAAAAGTTTCATCGACATCGGTCCAGCCGTCTAGAAGGAGTTCAGTGACATACACACTCACAGAAGAATTATATATATAAAGACTAGCTGACCCAGCAAACTTCGTATCGCTTGACATTAATGCTTAGACAGTAGCGCAGTCTGTTGGATCCGATGTGAAACATTCCAAAATCAACCATGACTTATTATTAAAAAAATAATTAAAAAAACATTTTCCAAGAGACCATATTGTGAATCTAAACTATTCTCGAATTCCCTTGAACACGCACAAAAACTTTCATCAACATCGGTCCAGCCGTCTAGAAGGAGTTCAGTGACAAACACACTCACAGAAGAATTATATATATGTCGGCGCAACCACATATTTAGTTCCTCTGAAAAACTAGAATAATTTAGTTAAATAATTTGATGATGTCCAGAAAATAAGTTTATAAACCATCAGTTGATTACTTTGAGTCGATTGCGATGTGAATTTAATAATCCATCATATATAAAGATTAGTCGAAGTAAAGCCCATAACATAATATTTAGTAAAGCTACTTAGAACAAGGTGATATATTATTGGAACAAAAAATAAAAAAAAGGTGTGTATGCGATTCGCACACGATAGAAGTGAAACTTCAGTAAATCGACAAAAGAATGAGATGAATATATATTTGTGTCTCTTACCTGCAAAAGCATGAGATGAATATATATTTATATCTCTTACCTGTCGATTTTCCGTTGCACCCGTTTTGAAATCACAACGATTCTAAAGAAGTTTCACTTCAATAAAATGCATATTGTTTTGAAGAGGAATAAAAAACAATTACTTGTCTATAGACCGCCCGTGCCAAATTGATCCTGGCGCGTTGCCCCCCAGACAGCGACACCCCCCTCTCTCCCACCAGCGTTTGGTCGCTGTACGGGAACTGCTTGAAATCCTTCTCCAAAGCGCACGCTTTGCACACCTATAACAAATTGATTAACATTAATGATATACTCCTACTTTAGATAAATTTACAGAAAATAAACCCCAGGAAAAACAAGCCGATGTTATGGGTTTTGGTCAAGGTCACTAAAACATAGAAATACTCAATCAGACTTTTTTTTGTAAGATAATGGAAGGCAAGCAAGCAGACAGATTTCCCGATGGAAAGAAATTTACGCCGCCTAGAGACACCAAAGGTGGTAATGGTGCGTTGCCAACTTTAATCCGGGATGTTAGGACTCGAGCAAAAGTAAGTTTACCGGCTACCTTACACTCCAAACCGGAACACGTCATGACGTTATGGCGGCAGGGATAGGTAAGGCGGTGGTACCAATCCGGGTGAGTCGCTGCGAAACTCTACCACCTAGTCAGATGTCATTGTGGTAAAGACGGTACGCCTGCGCTTGCCTTTTACAAGCTGCCTGGCAGGAAGGCAGATGGTCTATTCTACAAAGGAGCCCGGACCAACACGGGGACTACACTACTAAATTCTAGATATAGGTCTACTAGGTTACTAGATGGTAGGGTTTCGCAGCGATTCGCCCGGATTTGTACCACCGCTTTACCTATTCCTGCCGCCATAACATCAGCGCTTCCCGTTGACGTATTCCGGTTCGGAGGATAAGTTTGCTTGAGGCCTAACATCCCGGCCTCAAGTTGGCAACTCACAATTACCACCTTTCTCTAGGCGGCGTGAAATACTTACCATCAGGACTTTCCTACCTACTCTACCCTGTCGGGAGTCGAACCCGATCCACGAGGGTAGGTGATGGAGTCTATTGGTGAGTTAAACTCTGAAGTATGACACAACTAAATTGTAACAGCCTTTTTACTAATGTGTTTTGCTAGAAAAGATTTCTTAAGGAGATAGTTAATAATTTTATGTATACTAGATTTTTTTTTTATGATATTGGAAGGTAAACGAGCAGACGGATTTCCTGATGGTAAGAAATTCACGCCGCCTAGATACATCAAGAATGGTAATGGTGCGTTGCCATGCTGAGGCCGGCATGTTAGGCCTCGAGCAAAAGTAAGTTTCCCGGCTACCTTACCCTCCAAACCGGAACACCTCATGAAGTTATGGCGGCAGGAATAGGTAAGGCGGTGGTACCAAACCGGATGAGTCGCTGCGAAACTCTACCACCTAGTCAGATGTCACTGTGTTAATGACGGTAAGCCTATGCTCGCCTTTTATGAGCTGCCTGGCAGGAAGGCAGATGGTCTATTCTACAAAGGAGCCCGGACCAACACGGAGAATATAACATTATATTATATAAACTGAAGGGTTAAGGGTAGCTTCAAAATTGAATTGCAAAATTCCACCGGGACAAACACACAATTAAATAAAAGACTGTAAAACTAAACAATGAAACCAACAAAAAATAAATACCTTTTTATATTTAGATGAATCATAAGGCAGGCCAAACAGTATGTTCTCCCGGACGGTACTTGGGAAAAGCCACGCCTCTTGGCTGGCGTACGAGATATTTCCAAATACTGAAACGGTGCCAGTAGCTGGGGGCAATTCCTTTAACAGCAGTTGCAGAATTGAAGACTGTAACGAACACATAAGTACTTGAACTATAAGTCAATGTTTTATATAGAATTTTTTAATTTAAATGTTATTTTTAACATACTATAAAAAAGGAGTAGGCTGTTCGACTCCTTTTTTTAAACTAGGCTAATTAATTTCTCCGTCATTTTTAAAGCTACTGTTTTTTTATTATATAAATGTTATTTTTAACATACTATAAAAAAGGAGTAGGCTGTTCGACTCCTTTTTTTTTAAACTAGGCTAATTGATTTCTCCGTCATTTTTAAAGCTACTGTTTTTTTATTTGAAAGGGCATACTTTTGAGACGATCCCAATGACATGAAGTCAGGATATGAATGGGGGCATCGTAACTACCATTGACACCAAATCTGGATCTAATGGTGTAAATCCAGGGAAATCAAGAAAAGCACTAAATTTTTTTTCAATAAAATGGCATAGCTATTGAAATTGAAGTCTTTTTTTCAGCTTCATTTAGTCGCCTCTATGGTCCAGCGGTTCAGGTGTTGGACTTGACTGAATGAGGTCCCGGGTTCAAATCCCGAGTCGGGCAGCAAAAAGAAAATTGGGTTTTTCCAATTTCCAAATAAAAAAAAGTTGCTCGGTGTTGGATATGTCTTAGTGTCTTCGGCTAGTCGTGGGTGCCCTGGTTGTACCTCTGCCTACCTCTTCGGAGATATGGGCGTGAAGATACTTACTTACTTACTTTTTACAATCTCAATCCTTAACACTAGTATGTCCTTCATTACAACTTTATTTTGAGGTGCGTGCCTTGTAAAGATTACAAACATCTATCGGTTAGTCTAATCTAAATCTTTTAATATCCAAATAGGAATTATCTTTGTAACATGATGAAATTTTAATTACATATTATGAAAATTGCTTTTATTACATCAGAAAATGTTGACGAGTTACCGTTCAAATATGTAAACAGATAAACATAATTTGCTTTACATCGTAAACGATCTTTTATTTGCTTGTTGTAAACAGTGTAACATTGTTAGGTATGTCTTATTTTTAACACACACACACACACATACATACATACCTATCTTCTCGTCAAGTCCCTTACGGGGTAGGTAGAGAGTACCTACCCCATAAGGGACTAATCGAGTGTCAGACCTCACGATCCTGACAAACCTGTCTTGCTTCCTGCACATTCATTACCTTTTCCATACAAACACGCCGCGCCGGTTTCGGAGACTCTTTACACCACCCTCGGATAATATCCGATTCATCTGATCGTGAAATGTCAGCCTTGGTCTCCCCGGGTACCTACATCCATCCACATTGACATTGTATATCTGCTTTGTCAATATTTTCAAATGACCGAACCAGCGGAATTTGTAGCCGACTCCCAAAAGGAGGAATTTGAGAATGCAATGTTTTTTTTTAGGTTTTTCGTATGTCACAAGATTACACGGTCAATAGCCAACCGATTTTGATGGTACCTTTTTAGAAAGATAGGTCACGATTTCAAGATCCTATACTAGTTTCATCATGATCCAACTAGATCAGCTATACATATAGTGTTATAGTTATGCATACTCGGGTTTTATATCAAAAGACATGTCAAGAGTTTCCGGAACCGGCAAGTTTGTACGAAAAGGGCAATGAGTGTGGAAGAAGCCAGGTCTGTAAGGATCGTGATATTTGGTACTCGATACTCTTTGCCTACCCCCTGAAAGACTAGGCGAGAAGTCATGTATGTGTGTTTGTATTTTTGTGTGTTAAATCTCTTACATACCTAAACATATGTGTATTTTCCCCGTGATGGTCCGGGCTCCATTGCAGAATAGACCAAATTCTTAAATTCTTCTAAATACTTCAAATTATAAAATTATGTATGCTACTGATAATACTTTCATGTTTATTTAATTTTTTACAAAAGAAAGATTTCATTTCTGTATACAAATTCCAAATTCCAAAGCTTTACCAATTTTGCTAATTTTTATCTGATGCATTAGTTGTCAGGAAGGTTATAATGAAAAGAAAATCAGGATAAATTACAGGGAAAAGGTGAAAAACGATTCTTTAATCCATACAAATTGTTTGTAGCTGTAAACGTAAAACGATACATACGACGTTTGCCTTATCGTGTATAATAAAAATATTCTCAGCATCATTCCATATAATAGGTACTAAACTAAAGGCATAATGCTTATATGAGTATATGAATAATAATAAATAATAATTATTATGATGATGAAATTTGGTGAAAAATTAACACTAGACTTTTTTAAGATTGACTTTTTAGTGTTTGCGCTAAAAAGTTTCCCTTTGTGGTATTTCCTCTATTTGAGAGAGGTTCCCTAATTATTATTGCATGGGTACACTCGGAGTTGACATTTCTAATCGGATATGAATTGGGCACCTTCGAGAAAAGAAGGGAACTTGTTTATTAAAGGGTGGCATCTGTGATACTCATGGTGTCCGTTGGCGGTGATGATCACAATCCATCAGGAGATCCTTGTCCATTTACCTCTTTTAAAATGTGATTTGATATTTATAGCTTATTGTATTTTTTAACTACCGTCAGAAAAAAAAATTGGTAAGTTGTATGTTTAAGCGTGTGTGTAAGTGTGAGTGCGTGCATGCGTGTATGTGTGTGTGCATGACTAGCTGTAGCAACATAGCTCTTAAACGAATGGACCAATTCCGATGCGGATTTTTTTTGTTTGTCTGACGTGATCGAGTAATCACATGGAAATTAAGGATAGGTTGCGTTAGGGGTTATTGAAAATTTAAAATTTTATGATTATAGCAAAAAATAAGGATTGCTTGTATTTATTGAAATGTAAATGTATTAATGTAGTTTTTTTACTGAAACGGCGAAAAAACAAGAAACCAAACAAAATATATTCTATGAATATTTCCTAAACTCATAGGAAATGTGATATGCAAAGTTTTTACGAGTTTTTTAGTCGGCACTGTACCATGGAAAGTTACAATTATTTTTCTCCATGTTAAATAGATAACTTACACAGAGAGGCACCTCAAATTAATTAGACGGAAAAAGGGAATTTCCCTTTTTCCGTCTGTATTATTTGTTTGTATTTAACAAACACTTTCGCATTAATAATGTTAGTATGGGATATTCATATAAGGTCAAACGGTAAATAATGAATATTATTTGAGTGATGTGCGGCGCTTAAGAGAGCAAATTCGACAAAAAAGGTCAGATTTGATGAAAGGAAATTCTTGGATTCTGTACCAAGTTACACCTTTGCACAAGACCATTGTGAATGAATTTTTTGACCAAACACTCTTTTCACTCGGTAGAAGAAATAAATTGTTTGCGGCGAGAAGTGAACCTATTTTCTGAAACTACGTTTAAAATGTTTTAATGATTGGATTATTATTAAGTATACCGTTTCTGAAGGAGCATACTTTAAAGGTAATATAATAAATTTGGTAAATAACACACGGTTTGTGTATTATTGATTTTTTGCCGCTAGTAACTTTCTTGACAGAGTAGTATAATGTTAATGTACGGAAGGGCAGTACGGACAGTTGGACGCTTTGTTGTATTTCAATAAGTTGAGACTTTGAGAGATGGCACTATCAATCGAAAAACAAATGTAATTGATATCTCTTAAGCCCATAGTAATGCCACCAAATCGTCTATCAACTTGAACGACAGCGTTGCAAGCTGTCAAGCTCCTCGTACGTCCGAATGCAAACGAGATTCGCGCGCTAAAAAATCACATAATGTTATAGGGAAAACGTTCTTGAAAGTTAGAAAATTTTATATATAACTCAATCTTAATTTTGTTAAGATAATTAAAATCACAGACTACGTATAGAGAATCGCAGATATTTAATAACATCGCATTTTTCGAACGTTGATCTACAGGGTATTGTTATACCCAGAACATACGACGGTGGAAAATATTTTGCTACTATGCTACCCACGAACGTTAAAGTGGCTATGGTAAGAAGTTTTAAAAAATAAAAAAAACTGACGTACAGGGGGGTTACCATAAGCTCTTAAAACAGTACTATTTTAGCAATACTAATTGTCAGTCGAGAAAGACAACCTTATGACGTATACAATCAAGTTGCTTATAAAGGCAGACATTTAGCAAGATGGAAATAATACTGCTATAAGCGTTCATGGTAGGGCCCCTGATCCACAAATTATAAAGACTTATGTAGAAGTATCCGATATGTTATTTCTGTTCGTTAGAAAATGTTGTTGAATGGTTATTATTAAAATAAATAAAAAACTATAAAGTAATGTTTTGCGGTAAGTGGATAATAAATATATCGTAGTTTGCTTACTGATATTGTTTTTGAATAAAATTCCAGTCTTTTTTTGTGAATAATGATTATCAACAAAACCTTTATTTTTGCTAATACGGACATGGGATGCCATATTTTCAGTATAGAAAATTCAACCGATTCAATTAAGTCAGTCACTTGCTATTTTTTCTTTCGTTTTGTGTTACACTTAATTAGTCGCTACATTATAAAGAATTTAAGAAGTATTTTTTAATTTATGTGCAGCACCAGTAATAAAAAAACCTCAGAAAGAAACTACAAAGGCAACAAAATGCAAAATATTTACAAGACAGAAACAAAGTAACGAAGTCAATAAAAAAAAGTTATTCGTCAAAGAAGTCCTTGCATTGCGCCAGTAGCTGTTTATAAACTAAAGCAGGTTTGTAAAATTTTCCAGCGCTAAATGATCGAGGTTACCAAATAAATTTCACCACCAACAAATCGTTTACTATGCGCCCCAAAAATTACCATTTTCCATGCATTCACGATGAAAATGTAAAACACGAGGCGTTTGCAAATTGATCTCTCAACTTCTGGATATTCTCTAATTATTTTCGAAATTGCTTCAACAACTATATGAAATGATATTAAAAAAAAGTGCATCCGGAGTGCAACCCTGCACTCCGGGAGTGCCGGCAGAAGTGAAAACTTGAATATTAACGTTGTACATTTTTGATATTTTGGAATGGTTAGGGAATAATTTTGCACGAATTGATTTAATTATCAGTACGAAAGTACTATCATTTATGCACAAATATTATTTTCATATCAATAACCTGCGTTTGGTTTGACATAAATTCGCTAAAGTAAGAAAACGTGATGGCTAGGAGCGTCGTCAAATTATCGGTGTAACGTACACTGCTCGTCTACACATAAAACTTATTTTCAAGATAGAACAAATAGAGCATTGTCTGTTGATATTATACGTATCTGCTACCTGTGTGTCGTATTAACCATTGCGCATCCTATACTCTTTGGAAATATGTAAGCAATAGGTACAAAAACAGCAATGAATCTACGTTTTATTTTAGTCTTGCTCATGCGCCCTGCGTTCATCTTATTTGGGCATTCGCAGTACCCTGTCTTACGTTCTGACGATCTGACGCGAGTTTAGAAGTTTTTACTCATTTCAAAAAAAGTGCACAACGCCGCTGAACAAGTTTTCACTTCAAAAATTAAATACGTTCACAAAAGATTCGTATACTGTTCAAGTAATAAGCGAAATCTATACGAAAATATATTATTAAATTTATATGGAAGGTTATATTGTTCTTTTTCTAAAATTATTAATGTAATGCGATTTTTTCTACAGCATTTGTACGGCAACTTATACAAATAAAACGAACGGAACGAAGATCGTCGGAACAGCTAGTTCTATATAATGCGTTAAAACGGATTTCCGCAGCTTCAATATATACAAGTCGTCTGTCCCCGATCATAAGATGGCCATATTAACACACTAATGGCAGGAGTGGTTTCTCTTGGCGATGGTCGTCTCTTACCATCCGGAGATCTACCTACTTGTTCACTTATTTTCTATGATATTGGAAGGTAAACAAGCAGACGGATTTCCTGAAATTCACGCCGCCTAGAGACACCAAAGGTGGTAATGGTGCGTTGCCAACCTGAGGCCGGGATGTTAGGCCTCGAGCAAAAGTAAGATTACCGGCTACCTTACCCTTCGAACCGAAATACGTCATGACGTTATGGTGGCAGGAATAGGTAAGGCGGTGGTACCAATCCAGGTTAGTCGCTGCTAAACTCTACTACCTACTCAAATGTCGCGGTGTTAGTGCCGGTAACATAAATACACAACAATAACATCAAAACATAAAAAAACTAATATACAAAACAAACCTTTCCAGATCCAACAGGCCCAATGATTGCGCAAAGCTTCCCTTTTCTCAACCTCATCGAGATATTCTTCAGAGCTAAGAAGTTTTTATCTCCCGTCCAACTTGCAGAAACATCCCGGACTTCGATCACTGTGTCGTTGGATTGGGAGAGACTTCTGCGGAATTTCCGGTTTCTTATTGAACCTAAAATATAATGATATCAATTAGTATGTACATAAAAGAAGGGTTAATGATGTTAGACTCGAAAGGTGTTTGGCAAAAGCCATGAAGTATCATGCGTGTCGAGGAGGGGTGTTATTTTTTATTCATAATGTCAGTAATTCTTGTCGTCTTTTGATGAGGAAAGTGTGGGCTGCTTTCATAAGTAAAAAGAATTAAAAAAGCGTAATAAAACTTGGTTCATCTGTTCTAAAATTCAAAATTTCTGTTCAAGTGCTGCTGAATTCCACATGAAGCCAAAATTCTAAATTTCCCCACTTCCATCTTGATACATGGCTTTCATTTACTGCTCATTTTGCAGACATTTTTACCGCGCACTACACCAGTTTGGAATCTTTTACAGGCAACAAAGTTTTGGAAACTTTACAATTTTGGACCTTCAAAAAAGATCTCATCTAATTATAAAAGATGGTAATGCAACTTTGAGACCCCTGATGTTACCCCCCGTGGGCGACGTAAATCACTTACCATCAAATGAGACGGTTCACTTTAAAAAGTTATAATAGATATTGGCAGACATATTAACCCACACAGACACCTCGTACCATGTTGAGGTAGAATAAACCTCAACAAATACTGAGCTTTTTCTCGGCGGACTCTGTTTCTATATCTTGTTATCACTTTTTTGTCCTTTATTTAAGTCGCACATGTACCCTATACATGGTACCCTATATAAGGTAGATTTATTGTTGTTTGTTTTTGATAATGTGTAAGTTTTAGGCTGTCAATAAATGTTTTCTTTTTTAGCTAACCACACCCTTCTATTTCTCCCATCAGATTAAAAATAAAAACACAAAATACAAACCATTAAGAAGATTATTTCCTAAGGAAACCACTTGATCTATATCAGAATTAAGCTGGTATGATAATGGACGGACTCCATTCGCCTCCTTCAGTTTCTTAAAACTTCCTTCTACATTTCTGAATAAATTGCTCTGTGGCTCCACAAATTTTTCTATTAGGTCCGGTCTGTCCTCTGAAAATTAAGACAAGATCATAGTTTCACTTACTAGTAAATGTCTCCGACCCACTGTAGCTTATAAACTAGCTGCTTCGTTGGCCTACAATACATTTTCATACGAACTTTAAGCCCCCATTGTTGTCCTTTGAGGGTAGAATATAAAAAACAAGGTAGCCTCTATTTTAATTCGGGTCTTTAGCAATACTTATGCCTGTTGAATTTCACCAAAGTTTGTCCAGCGGCTTATTTATATAATATATTAATAACACAATACCGTCATTGCATTTTTTCGATTAAACCGAATTGATAGGAATTTAAGATTGCGCGATCTTATCATGTTACATGTAAAGATAGTAAAAATTTAATTTAATGAATGAATTAGTGACTGAATAAATTAATGAATGAATGTATGTATGAATGAATGAATAAATTAATGAATGAATGTATGTATGAATGAATGAATAAATAAATTAATTAATGAATGTATGAATGAATAAAATAAGTAATTAATATATGTATGATTAAATGAATGAATGAAAGATGGATGGATGATTAAATGAATGAATAAAAAAAAGAAAGAAAATAATGAATAAACTTTATTATGCACCATGATTTAAAATAATATGCACTCTTTCACTATTACATTGAACTTAGATGCACAAAGGCGGTCTTAACGCTTCAAAGCGATCTCTGCCAAAAAACCTTAATATTAAAGAACTAAGTGTTGTCATCGTTTATGCCTGAGTATTCAATTAATTAAACTTTCCTGAGGTGTGGAGACATTGGGACAAAAAGTAGCCTTTTAGGCCTAAGCTACGGTACAGTTTAATTAAAATGGTTTTCCGAAAACATTTAGTAAGTGTAATATTAATCATAAACGGATAATACTCGCAGTTACAATTAATATCACTTTTAATTGTTTTTAATTCACACCATACACATTTTAATTGTATAAATTATTTTATAATAATTTAACAATCAATTTTTAGATTATTACATAAATTAAGTTTCAGACTAATTTAAAATAAATAATAGAAATATGTAATTCATATTACTATGTATAGCGTTCGTTGACATTGTCATTCAAATTCAGTTACAATTATTACGAATATAATTACAAAGATAATACTATAATTAACCTTCTAAGGTGAGACAACACAAGATAAGAGCTGTAATTAAAGTATTGAGTTGTGTATTTTTATGGTGTTGGATGGCAAACAATTTAGCGGATTTCCTGATGGTAAGAAATTCACGTCACCTAGAGACACCAAGGGTGGTAATGGTGCGTTGCCAACCTAAGCATGTCAATTGAAATATGGGATTCCCATTTGTGAAAATTCTATAGAATTAACTAGACCAGCAAACTTCGTATCACATGATATTAACAGCTACTACATAATATTTGATGCTCCGATAGTAGCGCAGTCTGCAGATTCTTATGTAAAACATTCTAAAATCAACGTCTAATTTCAAATAAAAAAAAATAATTTAAAAAACATTTTAAAGTGGATCCATCCATCCTCCCCATCCCATCTTCGATTCCCCTTGAAAACACTATTTTTTTATCAAAATCGTTCCAGTCGTCTAGGAGGAGTTCAGTGAGATACTCTGACAGCATCATCATCATCATGATAAATCATAAAAATAAAAAAATATAAAATATATTGTAGAGAGTACAAATGTTTCTAAATAAATTGCTTCGAATATACATAAAGATTGTATGAATTTCCAGGTCTGATTTTTAGCATATTTCTTTTGATATCTGTTTAAGTATTTCTATGTATAATAACATCGTTAGCTAAGATCCATAACACAAGCATATAGGTACTTTGCTTAATTTGGTGTTAGATCAACTTGTCCAAGGATATCATTTCTATGCATAGTGTAATCAACCTACATTCTTCCAAAGCAAACAACTGCCAAAATTGTGTCATGGTACTACATATCAAGAGACACTAAAGGTAGTAATGATGTGTTGCCAACCTGCGACGCGATGACCTCGAGCAAAAGTATGTTTACCGGCTACCTTACCCTCCGAAACGGAACACGTCAACGGCAAGCGCTGACGTTATGACGGCAGAAATAAGTAAGGCCGTGGTACCAATCCGAGCGAGTCGCTGTGAAACTAACACCTAGTCAAATGGCAAGGTGCTTGTGACGGTTAGCTTATGCTCGCCTTTTTCGAGCTGCGAGGTAGAAAGGGAGATGTTCTATTCTACAAAGGAGCCCGGACCAACGCGTGGAAAATACACACGTATTAGTGTAAAGAATATTACAAATGAACCATCCAAAAGGTTCTCGTGAATACCAGTGAGTTAAGAAGATCCGGTAAAACACACTCAGCAGCCTTGCAATTTTTTTTAATTTCTCTATATTTATGTTTACGACAAAACAGTATAAAAGAGAGACCTCTACATGTTGCATTTTTTTTCACTGGATCTTTTTAGTTCCAATCCGGTGGAAAAGTATTTTTCGCCCATTTTCCCAAAGATATACCCATATACCCACAGTCACAGCACCCACGAATACCCAAAGACACTAAATCCCACAATGTGGTAGGTGGCGAGCCTATCGCCAACCGAGCACGTATCAACTCCTGGGCAACATTATTTTTTTAGAAAATTAGAAAATAGAAAAACAGACGCCGGACCGCTTTTCTTTAGAAAATAGAAAAACAGACACCGGACCGCTACACCACAGAGACGATAAAATCCGGTGGTAGATTATAAAAATGTCGACGCGCATAAGTACCACTTGTATGGTCCACAAGAATAAAGTTTCTTCCGATTCGGATTCTAAAGTTGATTCACATAGCACATTGTTAAACATATTGTGATTATAAAAATCAAAATGTATAGAACGTTCACAGATCAAGTATGTGACTGAATTTATATTGACTTGTAAGGTCTTGCTGGAAATTGCGACAAAAATATTTTGCAGTTGCTCTTTCTGTATTAGTATTCTATGTATCTGCGATAATTTTGCAATAACTCCTTCTTTAATAGAGTTTACTTTGTTTCCAAACTTTTTAGCACGCCATCTATGATTTTTTATCGGTATCATCAATATATTTGAGTGTGTCAAATGCATGGTAGTGTGGGTAATGTTTTATATATTGATTTAATGTACTTTATAAACATTTTTATTAAAAAATATTAGCGTTCTGTACTTCTCCTACACATAAACAATAAGTGTGCCAAATTTAATCCGCCTGCGCCCGCGCAATTTTCGTAAAAAGGGGTCCAAAGTTTTGGCATCACGTATTAATATATAGATTAAAACTTCGTACAGCGCCTCTATCGGTAACTTAGAGAAACACATTTTTAGACCAAAAGTGTCATAGATTTCAACACGTAATTTACCGAACGTAATCTATACTAACTCATGGTAAAGGTTACGTATATGCTATATCTCTTTCTATATTAGAATGTTTAGACTTAAAGTTTGTACATATTTTCTCAATAACAGGATTTTAGATAAAAGAATTAATAGAAGATAAAAAGTACAAACATTATTACTCATATAAGGTTTATCACGAAATCAGATATTGATAATCAACATGCACCAACTTATCTCTCCTTACCTCTGATTACTTAATAGGTGAAAAGTACAGGATAATTTACAATTTTTCGATTTTTTTATGTCATTGGAAGGCAAACAAGTAGACGGATTTCCTGAAAGTAAGAAATTAACGCAGGCTAGAGGCCTGCTGTTATGGCGTCAGGAATAGGTAAGACAGTGGTACCAATCCGGGTGAGTTGCTGCGAAACTCTATCACCTAGTCAGATGTCATGGTGTTAGTGACGGTAAGCCTATGCTCGCCTTTTACGAGCTGCCTGGCAAGAATTCAAATAGTCTACTCTGCCCGAACAAATACGGGGACAAAGGAGCCCGGATTTCATAACCATAGTGTCCCTAACATTTATATAAATTTTCAGCTTTCTGGGAATGAATGCAAGGCCACCTCTATTTTTGGGTTCAATTGACTGGACCAGAATTAGTCATTTTAAAAATGATATCTTACCCAAGTCCAAAAACTCTTGGACTCTCCGCAAAGAGACGATAAGTTCAAACGAGAAAGATATAACCATGGGTAATATTAACGTTATGTTGATTTGGGCTGCACTCATAAACTGTTGTAAAGGGTAAATCTGAAACAAAAAGGAAAAAATGCGGGTAATCAAAAAAAATAGTATCTTTACGCCTATATCTCCGAAGAGGTAGGCAGAGGCACAACCAGGGCACCCACGACTAGACGAAGACACTAAGTCCCACAATGGCATAGGTGGCAAGCCTATCACCAACCGGGCACATATCCAATCCCGAGCAAGGTTTTTTTTTATTAAAAAATTTGAAAAAAACCTAATTTTCCTCTCTGTTGGCCGACCCAGGATTTGAACCCGGGACCTTATGCAGTCAAGTCTAACAACTGAACCGCTAGACCACAGAGGCGAGAAGTATATGTTATGTCATTTTAGGCACTTTTAAACATTGTAAAAGCGGATTACTAACATTTAGTCTACATATTATATAAACATAAAATGCAATAAAAAATATATGAATGTTAGTATCGTTAAAACTCGAATTGCCAACTTTAGGCCGGGATGTCAGGCACCGAGCAAAAGTAATTTTATCGGCTACCTTATTCAGCAAGCGTCAGCAAGCGCTGACGTTATGGTAGCAGAAATAGGTAAGGCGGTGAAACTCTACCACCTAGTCAGATGTCAAGGTGTAAGTGACGGAAAACCTATGCTCGCCTTTTACGAGCTCCCTGGCAGGAAGGCAGATGGTCTATTCTGCAAAGAAGCCGGACAAACACGGGGACTACTAAATCGACCTTACTTCCCAGCCACAGGACATAGAGTTACAAGTCACGGTTGTCTTTTAACATCAGGAGATCTGAGTGCTTCTTCGCTGACCTCTCATACAAAAAACTTGTAGCTCGTGGTCTCGGGCTCGGGGTCCTAAACATAAATTTAATTTTCTTATTGAATTTGGATTTCGAATGCCTCCTAATTTTTTAATGGTAAGTGTCTTTGCCTCGTGGTGTTGACAGCTTCTTCGTACTTGAATAGCGTCCTTTGCTACCTCAGGGTCGGCTGTGATCATAGCCACGGCCCAAGTGACGAAAACCGACGCACATCTTTTACGAACGAATGTTAGTTAACTTTTATATTTTAACTAGCTGCCTGTTCTGTTTTCGATCGGATGGTAATTTTTAAGATCATACATTGAGATGACCGCCTCGTTGGTCGAGTGGCTAGCGCATACGCCTAATTACACCAACCAAACTCGAGGCTCGGGTTCGATTCCCGACGGGGGCAGGCATTTGTGTGGTGAACATTTAGATGTCTTCATTTCCGGGTATGGGTGTTTATTAAATTTATTCTGGTATCTATTTAAGTATTTATATGTATTATTATCGTTGACTAACACCCATAACACAAGCATATAATTTGCTTACTTTGGGATTAGATTCAATTTTTGTGACTTGCCAGGGACATTTATTTATTTATGTAAGCTATCGTATCAAGTTGGATCATACTGTACACGATGTGTAAATTTGATTGAAATCGGGTAGTTTAGGAGCCCATCGTGGGCAAACAACGTGACACGTATTTTATATATATATTAAGATGGGTATTGAAACTATATTCAGCAGTAGCTAAGAAGAGGAAAGATTGAGAAATTCATTTAAAAATATTTTAACATTACCTGTAGTTTAATCTTAGAGCGTTCAAACAAACAAACAAATCGATAAGTTTATTTTAAAGCAAAGAGACATCTTAAAGATACTTGAGATAACGCAGCAGTTAATTGACTGATAACTGAATTGATCTCTGAGTTTCTATCAACAAAGAAGTATGACACCTTGTAGCATTATCTTAAATAGAGTAAACAATATAAGGTTAAATCTTTTGTTCTATGCTGCCTTATATAATTCATCAACTCTTGTCATTCACAATTTATAAATATTATTTGTATTTTCTATAATTCGTTTTATCATATTTTATGATAATATTATGTAGCTCTCTGACTCGACAGATGTTGTCATTTCTTAAATATTAATAAAGAAAGTCTTTATGAACGAATATGTAATTATGTTTATTTTTTTCATATGAATTTCTCCTGACAATAATTATAAAAACAAATAAATAATCAACAAAATTGGTCCATCCGTTCACGAGTGATGCTCTAAGGAAAATAGGGACACATTTTTTATTAACATGAAAAATATTTTATCTCATTGAAATATATAAATAAATATCACTGGACAATTTGCACAAGTTGAGACTTACCTCAAAGTAAGCAAATTACATGTTCTGGGAGATAGTAAAAGCTTTTAGTACATAGAAATAACAAAATAAATACCAGAATAAATTAAATAAACACCCAGACCTAAATGTTCATTCATATGCCTACCCACGTTGAGAATCAAATCCGAACCTCGCGGCCTCAATCGAGTTAGACGTGTGCGCTAACCATTTGTCGAATTAGTAATGCGCGGGAAGTGAGGAGATCCGTAGGAACCGGTAAACTCGATACTCTCTGCCTCTTTCACAAAAAGACTTTGCGTAGAGATATGTTGCGTTAATGCTGATACCTAAATTGCGAATCCTGTAGGTTAAAATAATAGAAAACAATGAAGAGTACAAATGATATTTATAAATTGTTTTGAATGTAATTTCTCCAAGCGTCATCGATAAGAAGTATAAAACTGCCAGATTTGTGTCGCTTATTAAAATCAGATTAAAGATAATAAATAAGTAAATGTTTCTGCGCAAATTATACACATTGAAGTGAACCACAAAGTTAACAATTTATATATTTAGTTAATAACACTTAACTATAATTATATTAATACGTGATGCCAAAACTTTGGACCCATTTTTACGAAAATTGCGCGGACGCATGAGCATACAATTTGGCACACTTGTAGTTTATGTGTAGGAGAAGCGCAGAACGCTAATATTTTTCAATAATAACGCTTATAAAGTACATCAACTCAATAAATAAAATATTACCCATACTACCATGCATTTGACACACAAACAAATATATTTATGATAACGATAAAAGATCATAGATGCCGCACTAAAAAGTTTGGAAACAAAGTAGGTATATGGTCTTCGAAAATTAAGATGGCATACTTATCAACAAGATATTAATATTTATTATTGTCGAATTTCGACCAACGGGCGACCACTAGTAACAAGAAATGCCTATTTTTATGTGATAAGATATCGAAGAAACACACCGCCCTTTTTGTGATGACAGTGACAAATAGACATACCATCTCATTAATAAACACGGACTAACGTAGGAGTAAAATTAAGTTGAAACAGTCTGTATCAGCTTGTAATAAAGAAATACCAGGTTGAACCTTAGTGTATTTTACTTCATGTTTAATAAGACTGCATAGGTGTTGTATGTGCGTTACTATACTGTGACTTTATTAAGGCCAGGGTGTATCTCAGTGGCCAACTCAAAATGGAAAAGTGTACTTACATCAAATAGATGTCAAATGACGTGTTTTATATTTGCTATCTCCAGTGACCAACAAAAATACAATAGAGATAGTAAACACAAATGACGTCATTTGACAGCCATTTTGATATACAGTGTTTTTGGGTAACTTTGAATCACTGTGTAACTTTGAACAAAATTAAAAAAAAGATTCATGAATTTATTTCTGTAATGTTTTAGTTATTTCAATATCGTTGATGTTTAAAACGGAACGCCATAATTATAAGTAGCAATCATAAAAGAAAAAAGTAAACTGTGAATGTAAAATTATTCAATTTGCAATTTTCCGCCAAAAAATGTTTTTGTTTTTTTTGGCGGAAAATTGCAAATTGAATTATTTTACTTAGATTTAAGTATGGATTTCCGCAAAGTAACGCCTTCTTCTATCAAGTTACGTAATATTGTTTCTTTTTAATAAAAAAATAGGGAATTAAAACTCCTAAATTGGTAAAATTTTTCGTTTAAGTTTTACGGGGAAATCCCTTAAACAATTAGGGAATTAAAACTCCTAATTTGGTAACCTTTTCGTTTATGTTTTACGGGTTAATCCCTAAATAATGACAGTGAACATGATCTTTATACATACTTAGATTGACGGCCGGATGAAAACCCGCATAAAGGATATAAACTTTAATAGAACTTTTTTTATACTTTAGGGTGAAAATGGTGTCTTGAGTATTACGTAACGTTAAGAGAGGGGGAAGGAATACATAAAAACGTTACGGTGCAAGGGTTGGAGGGGGGGTCAAAAATCTTCAAAAATTGCGTTACGTAATACTTGAATGCTCCCTTACCTATTACTGGCATATAACAATGCCATGTTCGAGTTCGAAATACCTTTCGAAGGCCAGCTTACCAGCTGGCCTACCTATTGTTAGTTAGCCGGAAAACTTGTAAAATAGGCATAAGACGGACGGACAGTCACACTCCTATAACTTCAGATGCATTTATGGCCACGGATGTTTGTTATCGTGGCAGGAGCAGTTTTTTAGTTGGCTATCTTATCGCATATAAATATTATCTCTTATCTAATATCTTTTAGAACATGTTATTATATCATTAAATCATAATTTTCAGCTCAAATTAGAAGGAAAAGTTTTGAGGACGAGATTAACTTATACAAACATAGTATGATACAAATGTTGGATGACGTTATGCAACAACATGCAGTGGTTTTACTCTTTTTTTATGAGATTGGAAGGCAAACAAGCAGACGGATTTCCTGATGGTAAGAAATTCACGCCGCCTAGAGATACCAAAAGTGGTAATGGTGGTTTGCCAACCAGAGCCCGGGATGTTAGGCCTCGAGCAAAAGTAAGTTTATCGGCTACCTTACCCTCCGAACCGGAACACGTCATGACGTTATGGAGGCAGGAATAGGTAAGGCGGTGGTACCAATCCGGGTAAGTCGCTGCGAAACTCTACCACCTAGTCAGATGTCACGGTGTTAGTGACGGCAAGCCTATGCTTGCGTTTTACGAGCTGCCTGGCACAGGATGGCAGATGCTTTATTCTACAAAGGAGCCCGGACCTACACGGAGAAAACTCTTACGAATTTCCGATGAGGACACCAGTCCTGATGCGAGTTTAATATTTTTTTACCCATCACAAAAAATGCACAGTGCCGCTAAAGATGTTCCTACTTCAAAAATCCATATTGGCAATTTTATATTAATAGAAAATCTATTTGATATTTTCCGTCGTTAGCGCTTAGTAAAACTTCTAAGCATTAATATTTTTAAATGAAGAAACAGAGTAGTTTAAGTTCTAGCCCTGATGATGCTGTCATAAGCGCGGTAGCGAAACCGGTAGGCTATTTATAAAATAAAATAAAGTTATAAATGATACGTAAAACAGTACAAGTGTTTCTTTATTTAAAAATATATATGGAAAATCAATTTTTTATCATTTCTACATCAGATGTAACTAGAAAATATCATTTGACGAAGACAGTTACCATTTTTAAAACTTAAATTTGCAAATCGAGCTCTAAAAAGAGAACAGATAGTTAGATACGCAAGTTATGTACATAACAATATTATGCATCTTTGCTTCAAATCGCAATGTAAGGGTATTACAATAATATTTTCAATTTTAAAGTATTTAAATATTCCTCTGTAAACTAACGGCCAATGTTAATAATTTATATCAATCTAATGGATTTCGGCAGATACGTAGCAATCTAGATAGCTACGTATCTGCCGGCCTATCCCATACCTAATTGCCATGTTTATCCAGTCACCAGATATGTTATTGGCAAGCAATAACATAAAAATGGATCAAAATATCAATCTTGGACAGCGCGTTTTGGATTAGGATTAATTATTAATATTGGCCGTAAGCTGCCACGGTAACAGTAATGTATTTCAGAACTATAGATTATCGCCTCTGTGCTCTAGCGGTCCAGGTTGGACTTAACCTTAAGTATTGGGTTCGATTTCCGGATTGGGCACCAAAAAAAAATGTTTTTTGTAATTTTCTAATAAAAAAATTTGTTCGGGATTGGATGTGTACCCAGTTGGCGATATGCTTGCCACCTATCACATTGTGGAACTTAGTGTCTTTGGCCAGTCGTGGGTGCCCTGGTTGTGCCTCTGCCTATATCTTCGGGGATATGGGCGTGAAGATTGATGGATCCTAACACTAATATTTGTTTAAGGTTAAGCGAAAAAAATATTTTCACGAGGGTATCCCCGATGGACAGAGGCGCAACTAGGGGACTTATTAGACCAGCCACTAAGTCCTACAACGTGATCGGTAGCAAGCCACTCAGCAACCAGCCACATATCCAATCCGGGGCAAAACTATTTTTATTAGAAAATCATTACGTATATTACGTATTACATTATATATTATATTACGTATATACGTGACCGCCTCGTTGGTCGAGTGGCTAGCGTACACTACACTGACCAATAAGGGTTCGACTCACGACGGGGGCAGACATTTGTGTGATGAACATTTAGATGTCTATATTTCCGGGTCTGGGTGTTTATTAAATTTATTCTGGTATCTATTTAATTATTTCTATGTATTAGAATCGCTGACTTACACCTATAACACAAACATATAATTTACTAACTTTGGGGTTGATTCAATATGTGTAACTCGTCCATGGATATTTATTATTATTATTACTACCTACCAACGAAATTTTGTTGCGATCGGTTCAGTAGATTCGGCGTGCATCGTAGTTATGATATAGGGAAAGAAAGACAAGTAAACATTTTAAAAAGGGTATAAATATTTCATGCTACACACACATTATGAATATTGTTGGCGGACACCATCAGTTACATTTTATGTTATCAATATATTTGTTTATGTGTGTCAAATGCATGGTAGTAGGTATGTGCAATCAATACCGTCTCTACCATAAGGGCACACGGGGCCAGTGCCCGGGGCCCCCACTCAGAGGGCCCCGAAGGATCGACCATTTCACTCACATTTAACCTTATAAATATTTTTGTTGGGTTCATTATGTTTTCCCCGTTACCCTAATTCGGGTGCGTTCAGTTTCGCAACTTAAGAACGACTAAGTAATTTTTCAACGATTATGAGCATAGAAAGTGAAAAACAATATAGCTCCATACTAATATTATTAATGACATACTGTAATATAAAATATTGATCGCCCAAAAAATCATAGTAAAAAAAAATTATGTGATTTATACTCCAAAAGGGTCCCCAGGTTTGTGTATGCTCAAGGGACTTAGTAGCAATCTAAGACGGCCTTGCGTGCAATGTTTTATTATTTGATTTAACGTTCTTTATAAGCATTACAAAAAAAAAAGATTAACATTCTGCACTTCTCCTACACATAAACTATAAGTGTGCCTTTCATACTCCGCCGTCCTCGCAAAAAATTCTCGAAAGTTTTTGCTTCACGTATTAATAAAAACCGGCGAAGTGCGAGCCGGACTCGCGTACGAAGGGTTCTGTACTATTGTCTATTATAGAAAATCACGTTTGTTTTATGGAAGTCTCCCTTAAATATTTACTTTACTGTTATTTATTTATTTATTTTGAAAGGTAATATGTAAGTAAATATTCTATGAAAATTTGAAGCATCTACCCAAAAAATACAAATAATATTTATTTTGAATTTTTAGTATATGTTGTTATAGTGGCAACGAAAATACATCATTTATGAAAGTTTCAGATTTCTAGATATCACGGTTTATGAGATATAGCCTGGATCCAGAAGGACAGCGAATAACAGGGTCCGTTTTTATCCTTTGGGTACGGAATCCTAATTGCGATATAGATAGTGATATACTGATCCAATGATATCAGACTTATCACTGATACAACTTACGTGCGATACTGATAAAGAATTAAGTGTAGACAGACAGACATACAGTCAGACAGCGGAGGCTTAGTTATAGGGTCCGTTTTTACACTTTGGATACGGAACCCTAATTGTGATATAGATAGATAATGATATGTATAAATACTGGTACAATGACGTCAGACTTATCACTGATACAACATTTATGTGCGCTACTGATAAAGAATTAAGTGTAGACAGACAGACATACAGTCAGACAGCGGAGGCTTTGTAATAGGGTCCGTTTTACACTTTGGATACGGAACTCTAATTGTGATATAGATAGATAATGATATGTATAAATACTGGTACAATGACGTCAGACTTATCACTGATATAACTTACGTGCGCTACTGATAAAAAAATAAGTGTAGACAGACAGACATACAGTCAGACAGCGGAGGTTTAGTAAAAAGGTCCGTTTTTACCCTTTGGATGCGGAACCCTAATTTCGATATAGATAGTGATATACTGATACAATGACGTCAGACTTATCACTGATCACTTACGTGCGATACTGATAAAAAATAGACTGTACTTACTACATTTGCTGTTAATGTGTTTCCAAAAAGAATGAAGAAAAGTATAGTTATGAACAAAGCAGTTCTCTCCGTGAAGATCATGAAACCAAGAAAGATTGTCCTGTATATGGTAGCTCTTTTAACCTCTTTCAGTTCTGCACTACGCTTTTCCCCCACTAACTTCTGGAAAGGTATTTCCCAGGCGTACATTTTTATCACCTGCGAAATAAACCAGGTTAAATTAAAACTGTCTTTGTAGTGATAATGATAAACTTAATTACGTCGAATATCGGAACGATGTCTTAATTGTCTTCATGTGTTTTACTTAAAGTTAAATCTAAATTAGTAATAAATTGCATTAAATTTGTTCAGCTACTTTGATGTTAAAAATAACATGTACTAACAAGACACATAAAAGGCGAGCATAGGCTCACCACCACTAACACCGTGACATCTGACTAGGTTACCGGCCTTACCTATTCCTGCCGCCAGAACGTCATGACGTATTCCGGTTTGGAGGGTAATGTAGCCGGTAAACTTACTTTTGCTCGAGGCCTAACATCCCGGCCTCTAGTTGGCATCGCACCATTACCACCTTTGGTGTCTCTAGGTTGAGTGAATTTCATACCATCAGGAAATCTGCTTGTTTTTCTTCCAATATGATTGAAAAAATATAAAAAGGTGCGAAACTAAGTTTAAAGTAAAATATGAAACACAATTCAAAGTAGTTTCCTGTATTGATCCCAGCCTCCATCGAAGATTGTAGTGGAAATGCTTTTCTACTAAGTAATTTTGTAAGCGATGAACGTAAGCATTAGTTAACACTGGTCTATAGGTCAAAATATAGGTCATTACTAATATAGCCACAGGTGCCAGTGCTCTGCAGCATTTATCCATGATCCGCCTCCTTTTAAGTTCCTCCCACTATGATGACTCAGACATGAGGGCAAGTTTGCCATTAAACTTGCTCAATAGGCCTAAAATAGGGCACAAGATATCTACGCATCTGTAACATCTATAGTGTCTATAAACTACTGTTGTCTCTTACCATCAGGTGAACCGTTGATTGTTTGTATACCTCTAACATAAATATGGGATTGATTTGTTTTACGAGTATATTATGAATAAACAATTATACTTGAAGTAAACTGATAGAAAAAGGTGTTGAAAGTTACTTTGCGGCAATCCATACTTATAATACTTAAAAAAAAAACATTTTTCCCACTTTGTCTGCAATTGTCCCTGTTTTTTCAATTTGTGAAAAAAGTCTCTTCATACCCATGTCCTCGAAGAGCTAGGCAGAGGCACAACTAATGTGATGTCCCACAATGTGATAGGTGGCAAGCCTAACGCCAACTGGGCACATATCAAATCCCGAGCAATTTTTATTTTGTCAGAAAATTGGAAAAACCCAATTACTTTTGTTGCCCGACCCGGGATTCGAATCCGGGGCCTCATGCAGTCAGTCCAACAAATGAACCGCTAGACACACATTTTTTCTATTCATAAGAACTATAAAGAATAGACCGCAGAATATTTATTCTGCCATTCGCCCGTTGCACAGCACTAGTTGAATAAAAAAATGAATGCTTAACCTGAATTCCGTTGATAACTTCGCTCATAACTTTGATCCGATCGTCTGTCCGCTCTGCAGTGCGGAATCGAACTTTGCCCAAAAGTTTGCCGATGAACCCTGTGGAAAAAACTTAAGTTTTCTAAAAGTTTTACTTTAATAGAATCTAAGTTTGGAACTTTTTGAATTCAGGTCCTCGAAGTGTAAAAATTTTATTTATTTAAAGGTTAATTATGAAAGTTTTATCTATTTAAATTAAACGGTGGTTATGGTGCGTTGCCAACCTGAGGCCGGGATGTTAGGCCTCGAGCAAAAGTAAGTTTACCGGCTACCTTATCCTCCGAACTGGAACACTTTATCGCCTATAGACAAAAATATTATTTGCACACTAGCAGCACACGCACTTGCACACGTGTACAAGATAGTGAGTGAGTCACGCTGCTTGCAGCCGTGGTGAATTTTAGTCCATAGTCTAATGACAACACAACTATCAAAAACATATTTTAATAAAATATCTTTACATATTTAATTCTTGTGTGTTTGTCACTGAACTCCTCCTAGACCACTGGACCGATTTTGATGAAATTTTTTTTGTGTGTTCAAAGGTGCCCTGGAAAATGTTTTTTCAATTAATTTTAGTCGTTGATTTTGGAATGTTTCACATCGGGTCCGACAGACTGCGCTACTATCGAAGCTTTAATATCAAGCGATACGATGTTTGCTGGGTCATCTAGTTTTAATGTAGGTAAAAGATTTTCTTGCAGACAAGTATGAACAAATAAAACATTTAAAAGTCATGGTGGAGTTTGTTTCACCATTTCTCAAATCCTTCTTGTATTATACTTAAATGCGAAAGTTTGTATGTTAGTTTGTTTGTTACTTCTTCACGCAAAAACTGCTAAAACGAAATTTGGAACACTCATAGGGGGTAACCTGGATTGACACATAGGATATTTTTATATGTATGTTCCTTTGGGACCATTAACCTCGAGGGCAACGCTGCGGGCTACAGCTAGTCTAGCGCTAGTACACAATCTTATCTCATCATTCCAGTCTCAGGTTTTCAAAGCATTGATCTTGTTTGGTGTTATTTCTGGTCATCAGCAAACCTAATTTACTTCTCTTATTTAAAAAACAGTCTCTGCCTACCCTGCATGAAATTGGCGTAAAGATTATTCAAAAATACCTTGTATAGGAAGCGCTATAATAATTAAAGCAGCTATTCCAATGAACGAGGCGAAACCAGCTTGTATGTAGCCCAGATACAGCACAGCTGCCACTTGTATGGGAATAATCCATATGTAATGCAGGAACAAGAACGCTAGATCGAAACGCTGAAGGTCGTTGGACAGTAGATTTACCACTTTACCGACAGTAGTCTCTCCGAGTGCACCATTATTCATTCGCATTATCTAAAAGTAAATTTATTTATGTTAACTAGTGGTCGCCCGTTGGTCGAAATTCGACCATAATAAACATTATCTTGTTGATAAGAACGCCATCTTCTTTTTTCAAGACCTACTTTGTTTCCAAACTGCATAGAGCGCCATCTGTGATCTTTTATCGTTATCGTCAATATATTTGTTTGTGTGTGTCAAATGCATGGTAGTGTGGGTAATGTTTTATTTATTGATTTAATGTACTTTCTAAGCATTATTATTGAAAAATATTAGCGTTATGCACTTCTCCTACACATAAACCATAAGTGTGCCAAATTTTATGCACCGTCCGCGATATTTTTGTAAAAAGGAGTCCAATGTTTTGGCATCACGTATTAATATGCAGATAATAAATAATGTACAAATATTTGTCGACGGTCCCGCATCAGGCTTGACTCTTGAGGTCCCGGGTTCAAACCCCGGGTCAGGCAAAAAACTTAATTAGAAAATGTATATTTTAATGTTCTTATAAAATTAACGTTGCCCAGGATTGGACATGTGCCCGGTTAGCTTGGCTTGCCACCTATCACATTTGTTTTGTTTTTTGGTTGTGCCTCTGTTACCTCTTGACTGATATGGGCGTGAATACTATAAAGTTTATTCTCATTAACTTTATCAATTCAACTAAATAAGCCACAGCTATTATCTTTTTTTTGCAAAATTAAAGTTAATTAAATACATGCGTGTGACTAATTAGTAATGTTTACTACTAGTAGTTACAACTACCTTCAATTACATTTTGAAATGTATACATACATTTAATTAACACATAAACTCAGAGATACAAACATTTCTGTTCGTCACGTTGAGGGAACAGCTTGTAATTTTTTGTAAAAATTAACATTTACATCAACCGTGAGGCTCGGGTTCGAATCCCGACTGGGGCATGCATTTGTGTGATGAACATTTAGATGTCTGCATTTCCGGGCTGGGTGTTTATTAAATTTATTCTGGTGTCTATTTAAGTATGTGTGTGTATTAGAATCGTTGACTAACACCCATAGCACAAGCACATAATTTGCTCGATTTGGGGTTAGTTTTAGTTTGTGTAACTTGTCCAGGGATGTTTATTTATTCTTTATGTACCATGTCGCGATTTCACATTTCTTTTTTTAAAAGATAGCAAATTTTACCGAAATGGTCGCTTAAAAATTTTATCAACATCGTACTAGTAGTTTTTGGGTTAGGTACACTTAATAACTTACATAAATTTTAATGAGGTCATTCATGGATTACCTTTGGTGAGGTCGTCAAGATAAGTGAAAAATGTATACACTATTAAGTGTAACTCAAAAACGATTAGTCGGATTACTATAAAACTGATCGGAAACATGACCTATTTGTTTGAAAAGGAACCATCGAAATCGGTTAGCTATTGAACTAGTAATCACTTAACAAACATACAGAAAAAAACAATTTAAAACCAAAATACGCTACTAGAATATGTAGTCTCACTGTCTACCGACAGTGGCGTTATTTTTTTATAGATAATTTATTTTAACAATTGTAAGTTTAAATCGTACTACTTGTGAGTATTCTTCCGTAAAATTATTTTCTTCAAGTTCACACACTACTAAGAATAAATTTATTTTATTTTATTTAAGTCAACTAAAAACATAATTTAAGTTTAAAGAAATAGTTTTGATGAAATACTACTACCAGCTAATTCTAGTAGTTGCTCATGACTTTGTACACAAGTTAAAGTTTCTTTTCGTGGTTTATGATGGGACTGATTGACTGATGAGAATTTTTCCGGAGTAAAAGCTATCCTCAATATTGACTAGTGATAAGCTACTAATACGCACGTTTCAATACTCTTTAAAAAAGTTTAAAGAACAGATTGAAAGTTTTTTATTACTATTATATTATTGTGTGTATAGATAACTTTATTTTATTATTTATAAATGATTGAAACTAATTAAAAAATATAAAATGGATGAGGGTACAGAGAGGATACACAGAAGCCAGAGGCTAGCCTTATGTATTGTGAAACTATTTAAGACATAAACATTGTTAATATTTTATTAACTACTACATATCACATACAACAACAATACAACTAACATATATCGACTGTGAAACCATTACACCCCTTATTAAATATAGGTCGGATGAGCTATCTGC
>NJDD01000645.1:48514-70295 GCA_002245505.1 Calephelis nemesis
GTTTGTAACACTATTTATAACTCCATAACGGCTTAACCAATTTTGATGAAAATTGAAAGGAAGGTTATCGCCTCTGTGGTCTAGCGGTTCAGTTGCTGGACTTGACTGCATGAGGTTCCTGGGTTCGAATCCCGCGTCGAGCAACAAAAGAGAATTAGGTTTTTCCAATTTTCTAATAAAAAAAATGTTGCTCGGGATAGGATATGTGCCCGGTTGGCGATAGGCTTGCCACCTATCACATTGTGGGACTTAGTATCTTCGGCTAGTCGTGGGTACCCTGGTTGTGCCTCTGCCTACCTCTTCGGGGATATGGGCGTGAAGATACTTTTTTTTACTTTTTTTTGACAGGAAGGTAGCTTAAAACAGGAGGAAGAACATAGGGTACATTTTATCCCGTTCAGCAAGGAGAAAACTAGGAAAAGCATTTTAATTTTTCCTATACAAACTGAAAGGCGGCCGCTCTGAACTGAAAAATCGCCGCAAGCGCTCTGTAGCGATAGCATCTTTGTTACCGTTATCAGACCGATCTTTTATCAACATAAAAAAAATTAAAAGTATCTTCACGCCCATTTCCACAAATTAATAGGCAGAGGCACAACCAGTGCACCCACGACTAGCCGAAGACACTAGGTAAGTCCCACAATGTGATAAGTGGCAAGCCTATCGTCAACCGGGCATCCAGTCCCGGGCATCGTTATTTTTATCAGAAAATACACATTTTGTATTTTACTTTGTTCCCCAACCCGAGGATTGAACTCAGGACCTCAAGAAGTTAAGTTCAACGCCGGACCGCTAACTACAGAGGCGACAAAAAAATTATAAATAAGGTATGAAAATGACATCACAGCGCGAGGTGTATATTTAATTCGTAGGGTTGTAGTTATAGGTAAGGCGTTAGTACTAAACCGGCGTGCAGTTGTACAACACTAGTAGACTTGGCGAATTTACTCATTAGTATTTAGGCTATCTGTTTTATTAATTATGCGCGTTGTAAAATGTTATCAGTATACGTCATAAACTACTAATCACCTAATTAAGACACTTTCATAATATATTCGTAAAAAGAACAATTAGTAAATCTACTTATACATATAATAAAACTTAAACGCCTTTTAATTATTAAAGATTTAAAAGAACTAGTGGTCGCTCGTTAGTCGAAATTCGACCATAATCAATTTTAATAATTGATAAGAACGCAATCTTCATTTCTCAAGACCTACTACTTTGGTTTCGAATTTTATGGTGCGCCATCTGTGATCTTTTATCGTTATCATCGATATATTTGTTTGTGTGTGTGTCAAATGCATCTTAGTGTAGGTAATGTTTAATTTATTGATTTTATGTACTTTATAAGCATTATTACTGAAAATATTAGCGTTCTGCACTACTCCTACACATAAACCATAAGTACCTATGCCAAATTTTATGCTCCTACGTCAGCGCAATTTTCGTAAAAAGTGGTCCAAAGTTTTTGCTTCACGTATTAATATAAAGATAAGTATAACTAACTAAAATAGGCAATAGAAAATATTTTGAATACTAGTTGCCAGTTACGGCTTTGCTCGGATGGTATTTTTTGTATTTTTACTCCATAAGAAACGATTTGAGTTATAAGACCCGGTACGGAAATTTTATTAGGAGTAAAATCAAGTGTAACACGAAAAGTTGAGGCGTTACGTAGAAAGAGATAAACATATTATATATCTGTAAGATTGAACGTGTAAAAGAATGAGATGGAATATATTCTCCTCCTGCGCGACACTTCGTAGTCTCCGTGCAGGAGGAGTTGCTATCTATCAAAATACTGACTATTTGGATCACACTTCTAAAATCTGCGATGATACTAATTTAAGAAGAATTAACATAACTAAATCTGCTGTAGAATACATGTGTGCTGCAAGATACATTTCTTAAGGAGTAAACTTCAATCGTGCGTCGTAGCTGATCATACATTGAGATGTAAGCTATCCTATCTTTCAAGTTAAAAGTTCCTATTAGAAGAAAACCCTAAAGTCAGAGACCCCAAGAATAAAGGGTGCCATACAATGTGGTATAAGTATTCCAAGAATGATCTGGAAAAACCAGCTTGAAAATCATTTATAAAAATCACTAAAAACTTTCTTGAAAATCACCGATCAAATGACCATAAAACTATTGTTAGAGAATTGTAACGAATTAGGTTGCAATATATCTTTAAGAATACATTTTTTGCATTCACGTTTAGACTTTTTCCCCCAAACTTGGGTGCTGCTAGTGATGAAAACGGGGAACGATTCCACTAAGACACTTTTGCACTAAAAAACGATACCAGGGAAAATGGAGTCTAGCTATACTGGCAGATTATTGTTGGACATTTCTGATGCAAAATACAGGAGAAAATCATAAAAAATCTTTTTATATTAATATTATAACATATTTGTGATAAAAAAACATGTTACAATAAAACTATTCGTATCCAAAGTTTAAAACTACTAATTCTGCTCAATTTGATCTTATTTCACACAGAATCAGCCACAATTTTTCTTGTTACGTTTAAAAAATGTTTTTTTTGTTGACCAGTGAATTGTTAGTGCCATCGCATCACACCTAAACGGTTTTTATTTTTATGATATTGGAAGGCAAGCAAGCAGACGGATTTCCTGATTGTAAGAAATTCACGCCGCCTAGAGACACCAAAGGTAGTAATGGTGCGTTGCCAACCTGAGGCCGGGATGTTAGGCCTCAAGCAAAAGTAAGTTAATCGGATACCTTACCATCCGAATCGGAACACGTCAACTACAAGCACTGACGCTTTGGCGATAGGAATAGGTAAGGCGGTGGTACCAATCCAGGCAAGTTACTGTCAAACTCTACCGTCTAATAAATGTATAATACCTGGTCGATGATAATACCATACAAGAGGCACTTGTGACGAGTTTGTATGATACTCAAACCTACCATCAATACGCGGCTTCTTAAGATATTCCACAGCTGGAATACGCGAGAAAAGTCGATGGCTAAAATTAATATACCAATATGGAAGTTATCTATCCGATAAACGATTGGAACGTGTATTTTACAATATTATCAGAAAATTACCATGAATTTCATGGACACTTAAATAAAATAAAGTACTAGGTACTATACGTAATATACTAATACTGTACATAATATAATTATATATGCTAATTAGTTTCGTAGAAGTCGAGCTGCTGCAAACACATATATTAGTTCAAAAAATATTTAGCTCTCTCTCCTCTGACCTCTGTGGTCTAGCGGTTCAGTTGTTGGACTTGAGTGTATGAGATCCCGGGTTCGAATCCCGGGTCGGATAATAAAAAGGAAATTGGGTTTTTCTAATTTCCTAATAAAAAAAACGTTGCTCGGGATTGGGTATGTGCCCGGTTGTCGATAGGCCTGTCACCTGTCACCTCGTGGGACTTAGTGTCTTCGGCTAGTCGTGGGTAACCCTGGTTGTTACTCTGCATATCTCTTCGGGGATATGGCCGTGAAGATATATATGTATTTTTTATATTTAATCTTTTTTGAGGCCACGATGGGATTTTAATGTTAAAAATGAATAAAAAACTAAAAAAATTGTTTTAGGATGCGATGGAATGTGCACATTAAAAGTAAACAAAAATTCCTAAAGAGAACAAAAAGAAATAAAAAAATATCTTCAAGTCCATATCCCAAACGTAGACAGTGGCATAACCAGGGCACTTACGACTAGCCAAAGACACTACGTCCTAAAATGTAATAGGTGGCAAGCCTATTGCCAACCAGGCACATATCCGACGTTATTTTTATAGAAATTTGAAAATATATATTTTCTAGTTTTTGAAGTGAAACTTCTTTATCGGGGTTGGAAAAAAATTTAGTGTAAATTTTTTTCGTTACGCGTCACATTTTTCCATTACGCGCCATCTTTGTTCTTATCCCTACCACGCGTGATTCGAAGTATACTTTCTCCAGCGGAGTAGGCATTGGCACTAAACTTTATTTAACTAATTTCTGTAAAGTTGCAAATACTTATAGTAAATTAGTTTTTGAAAAATAACGTCATAAAGAAGTTTCACTTCTTCACTTCTTACGAGTGTACTCTAGTACACGCACACTTTTTTTTTGTTGCCCGACTCGGGGATCGAAAACAGGACCTCAAGAAGTTAAGTCCGACGCTGGACTTTGACCACAATTGTGATCAAAAGATATATGTTTTTTGTATAAAAAGTTTTGATAATGTATAAATTTAAACGCAGTAAACTGCAGAACGCCGTCTTCGATTTCAATAAGTAGATCAAAATACACAAAAATAGATATTTTTGTAGATTTCCCTGGGTTTCCATCATAGGATAGAGACTATATGTTTTGGTGGCTCAAAATATGTTTCTTTCAAATAAAAAAATATTTTTTAAAATCGGTTCAGAAATGACGAAAACCAGTTTAACATATAACAAAAAATACAGTAGCAAAAAAAGCGAGGTTAACTATACGAGTATTGACCACCATTTTTATGTTGGTTAAACGCAACATAGCCCTTACAGTTTACGACTTGTCAAGTTTTCTAAACTCGCTACCGTCCCTGTAAATTATTTGTATGAAAACTTTGAACAGCGACTCTATTGGTAACTAAGAGAAACACATTTTTAAACCAAAAATGTCATCGATTTCAACAAGTAACATACCGAACGTAATCTATACCAACTTATGGTTAAAGACTCAAAAGTTGAAAACTGTCTACTACTATTTTTTCGCAAAATTCGTCAATATACCCTTGTAATTGTCTATAAAAATCACTAATTACTATGATAAACTTGGTATGGTTTCATTTAGAAGTAGGTAATCGATAGTATTATCAAGTAACACATATTTTTAAAATTATCGAGTTATCAATTATTTCTATAATATACTAGTTGTTACTCGCGACTTCGCCCACAATAAATTGAAATGTAAAGTATCTTTCAAGTTAGGTCAAACTGCACACGGTGTGCAAATTTAATTGAAATCGGTTAAGTAGTTTAGAAGTCCATCGCAGACAAACAACGTGACACGTAATTTATATTTATTAAGATATTCAAATCACGAAAATGTAGAAAGGTGAATTCTGTACATTGATGATTTTTAAAAAAATGGTGCAGGCGTCTGAAAATAGCAGCAAAACACATTTTTGTAATTTTTAGATTTTCTGTCTGTCTATATTTTGACCGCAATTCACGCCTCATCTACTTAATTAATCCTAGCTCAATTCGGCTAGTAGGTTCCTTATATTTCGAGAAAGGTGTATCCTTATCCCGATTACTTAAAGGGGTCCCGTGGAAGTGAGATAGAGAGTTTGAATTCTTAAAATTGTTTGTATTAATCATGAAATAAATACAAAAAACATTTTGCAAATAGTAATTAAATTTGTTTCTTTCTTTTCATTGAATCGAATATTTTATACAAAGTAAATTAATTGAAATTGGGGTTTCTATACCTAACTCTAATTTTTGAAAGCAAAGTAAGTACTCATTGGGATAGTACGTAGGTAGTTATAAAATTTGAATGACTTATAAACATTTCAAGTTTGATACCTAAGTAAGGGATTTGGGATTGAATAATGCACGTAAATGTTTACCAATAAATAGCACTTGCAAAAACTATGATTAAAATTGAAAACATAATTCAGTCAGTCAGTCAGTGATTTATTATGTAAAAATTTAGCATTTTTTTTAAAATTATCGTTACATTTAAAAAAACATTAATAAAATTCAAACGTGTCACATTACAACTATGAAGGTTCCGGGGAAAACCTGGAAAATGGGAAAAACGATACTTTTTTATACAAACTGTTATAGCTAGAAATGTCAAGTGGTACGAAGTTTGTCAGGTCGATTAGTATATTTAAAACATCGTAAAAACTGATCTGGTTATGAAAAAATAAATCGACAAATAATCATAACGGTTACTTTCTATCTACTTACTGTTCTAATTCATCTCCCACTCTTTTCGAGTCATATATCGTTCTTGCAGGTACGAGGTCCTCCTCTTCCAGGTCACGGCGGTTTCCATTATAAAAATACGGAAAGGTCCAGCAATATAACGCACGAGAAAATAAACCTGGAGGAGATTTCTCCGACGGGCCTTTAGGTTTTTTTAGCTTTTCTTCTTTTTTAACACCCATATTTTTTAATTTTTATCACTGAACCAAAGCGTGCACAACCGTCGACATTACTCATCTATATGAAATCGGCTATTCATTTTCCGCAGCGGTATTCGAATTAAATGATAGTAAGTACTAAGTACGCTAATCTTGATTACTCCATATCTAATTCACATATTACAATGATATGGCTACCATCTTTATATATATAATTCTTCTGTGAGTGTGTATGTCACTGAACTCCTTCTAGACGGCTGGACCGATGTTGATGAAAGTTTTTGTGCGTGTTCAAGGGAATTCGAGAATGGTTTAGATTCACAATTTGGTCTCCTGGAAAATGTTTTTAATTAATTTTTAATAATAAGTCGTTGTTGATTTTGGAATGTTTCACATCGGATCCGACAGACTGCGCTAATGTCGAAGCATTAATGTCAAGCGATACGAAGTTTGCTGGGTCAGCTAGTTATGTATTTAAAACTCAACTCGTTTATACGTATAAACCATAGAAATAGGAATATGTATATGGTATAAACAAACATGTAAATGCCAAAGTATTGATGGATGTTGCTTTCTCAAGAACCCTGTTTGAATTAAGAAGGATTTTTTTAGGTTAATTTGCCCCTTTGTGGGGCCGGCTAAGTTTAGGCCATGCTGCCACGTCTTCTGTATTAATTTATTCTTATACAGTCATTAGTCACTGTTTAAAAAGTCACGTCAGGGTCTTGAGTAAAGCAGCGGTCACTTTACACAAGGTCACTTTGGGAGATTTGGCGGCAGCCAGAAAATTCACGAGACACTAATTTCTTCATGATTATTCCATTTGTGCACTTTCACTGAACAAAATAAAATTAATTCCCACCAAAATAACTAAATTTACTCATAATTTACACTAAATTCAATAATTATGATAAAACTGCGACCATCTTCATTCACGATGGCGCCAAAACTCAAGGATTTTTTTTATTTATTACTTTACAGAAGACAGGCTAAGACCGAAAGCCAAGCTGCCTTGATTTTTTCGAACATAAGGATTACAATTAGGTACTTATAATTAACAGCATGAACAGAAAACGGTGTATGTGTAACAACCTCTGTCCGACTTTTCGAATGACATTACTAAAACTATACGACTCACAACAACAACAATTTAAGAAAGCCGTAAGCCTCTTTCACATAAATTATGTAAATTCTAACAATTACATACACTAGTGCTGACTAGTTAGTAGTTAATTTGCCCCTTTCTGGGACCGGCTACGGCGACTTTTAGGCCAATTTGCCATGTCTTCGGTATTGATTAAATCTTTATTTCAGTCACTAGGCACTATTTACAAAGTCATGTCTGGGTCTTGAATAAAACGGTGGCTTTGTTACTCAAGCTCATTTGAGATTTGGCGGGAGCAAGGAAATACACGATACACCAATTTCTTCATGATTACTTCATTTGTGCACTTTCACTGAACAAAATTAACATAATTTCCACCTAAATTAACCAATTTCACTCAATAATATAAACACGAAATTCAACAATTATGAAAAAAATATAACCATCTTCATTCACGATGGCATCACAACTCTTGTGCTGACTAGAATACACATTGAAAAAAAAAATATATTTTAGAATGAATTTAAGTAGATACACATCACTATTTCTGTTTCTTTACCGTGCGTCTACCTTAACATCATCGTCATCATCATAATTTTCAGTTTTTTCTTATCACGTTATATTTCTGTTAATTGTAACTATTTAAAAATGGCGATAACTAAGTTCGTTTGTAACTATTTTCAAGAGTAGTCAGCGAAAGCTGAAAACATTTAACGAATTTGTTAATTACAACTAGGTAACTAAAAAAAATTATATTTTTGAAAAAAAACTGTCTCATGTCATTTCAACATGTTTATCACATTTAAGTTTTAGTTTTGATGCTAAAAATCTGTCAAATTTATAGTGAGATTTAGAAAATAATAAAGACTTGAAATTTTTTCGCCGTAAAGCTTTAATTAGTGTTTTTTTATTTATTAAGCATACAAATGTTTAAGCTCATACAGCCTTAACATCATTTACTCATACACATTTCCTTTTTTGTCTATTCCGTTGCTAATTAATTTAACAATAATAAATTCCCGCAGCGTCGTCCGCTTATATTCTATACTTCGTATAATATTAGGTTTTTTCAAATAAGTGCTCGATATTGTGACTGGATACTCTGCATATTTAAATGAAATAGTAAAAAATATATAAAAATAAGCAAATTACAGCACTTTTAATATTCCACATATACTGGCACAAGTACTAGGACCACGACCGACGTATAGATAACAACTGAAAACGCGGACTTGTTAGCGACAGCAAATATGATTTTAATTTATTTATTTATACTTGTGAATATCCTGATATCCTTATCCTAATCCTATACATTCAAATTAATCTGTGATGAAAATTGAGACATCTTGTTTTGACATTCGACTTATTTATAGTTTGTCCAAGATAAGAAAAAGTGATGTTATTGTCCCCGAGTGTGTCCTTTTGTAAACCAACCAGTGAAGAATCAATTTGCTATGAACGTTTGATGTCTTATCTACAGACATTTTTTTTCTATATTTATAATATAGTAATCGAACCGGCGAACCTAATTAACTTGACAGTTGACGCTATCTGCCTGCAGGAGACTTGGCTTGAGTGTATGTATGTGTAAGAAGACATGGGTGGCTATTCAGTATCTTTTTAGTGATAATCACTGGATAAAATGTACATTAAGTAGCTGTCAAATGACGTGTTTTGTACCAAATACGAAACACGTCATTTGTCAGCTATTTGATATACACTTTACCCAGTGATCATTACTAAAAATATACTGAATAGCCCTACTGTACGTTCAAATGTTTCTCTGCATTCCATATTTCAAATTATTTATTCACTGTGTGGATATATCTGTAATTTCTAAACAACAAAACTAATTTGATAAAATAAATAAATATATAAATATACCTGGACAATTTACACCAATTGAACCTAACCCCAAACTAAGCCAATTATATGTCTGTGTTATGGATGCAAGTAAACGACACTAATATATAAAAATACTTAAATATATACCAGAATAAATTTAATAAGCACCCAGACCCGGAAATGCAGACATCTAAATGTTCATCAAACAAATGCCTGCCCCCGTCGGGATTCGAACCCGAGCCTCATGGTTTATCAGTGTGGCTAGGCGTGTACGCTAGACACTCAACCAACGAGGCGGCCAAATATAAGAATATGAAAATATGGAACAACTAGCTGTTGCCCGCGTGGTCCCACAGGAACATTATTTCGGGATAAAGCCTATTGTTTCCCCAATCGCGGCAGCTTTGGATGAGGAGAGCTTCTCTTTTAAGTAATTCTCACCACTTACACACTTTTTTTCCATTTGCTCCACCAGTTCTCCATCTAAACAACCAATTAGTTGGATTCGCCCAGTACAGACTATTGGAGCCATTCAATGATTTTGCTATTGGTTTAGCTCAGTACGACAGAATGCGCGAAACGATCTTGATCTCTAAATTTTTGAAATTTAACTTTTCCCGTTCAAGTTTTTCGGTTAACATTTTTTAACAAAATTCAGTATTTTTTTCTACTGAGCCTCTATCATGTTTTTTTCTGTGGTGTGGTAGTACAAGGCTGGAACAAGGGGGCCAGCTTGTGATAACGGCCCACAGGCCTTTGCTGCCCATGCTTAAATCCGGCACCGATTCCGTTGGCTTTTAATATCTGCTCCTGGGATAAATGAGGATGCTGATTTAAAAAATATATTAAAAAGCTTACGACTATAAAAGAGTATCATTTTTTTATATGTTATAAGTTTGATAATGACTCTGTTCTCTAATTTACAACAATATACTAAGGCAGGCAAGGTTCTTTATCTTTAGTTTCAAAACCCTGATGATGCTGTAAACAGTGAAACCGGTTGTCTAGAAAGTAGCAGAAAGTGTTAAATAAAGTATACAGTGGATAAGTACAAGTGTTAACTCCAAACAACGTGTATATACAATGGAATTCCACCAAGTGCCAACGATAGCAAGTATAGATTCTACCACCAGTTAATTAACTTATTCGTATTAATAAAAGTAGGTAACTTAATTATAACCACTTTCAGCATGCTCTTCCAAAATTTGATTGTATAACATTATAATTTTATGTATCTTGTATCCTAAACAAACAGTTCTAACATTTATCGAACAAACAAAGTAAACACAGTTATGATATTTTAATTACCTATCGCCAATTTGAAAATATGATTTCCAACAATAATAACCACTATATACTTTGTAGTAAAAGTATAGAGAAACTTATTCTGAACTTTGAATATAATCGAATAGAATAGAAAATATTTTTATTCACATTCACCTTAAAGGAGGCACTGGTGGCGAGAATATATTATAATGATAAAAAAGTTGAGAGGTATCAAGGGACACCCGGATGGTTGAAGGACCTCTCTCACGCAAAATGCGCATCCTGCACAGCTTATAATAGCAATTACTATAGCTAAAAGTGTCGTTACAACTTTTCGTGAATTTTTTTTCCGTCTAGCCCCCTTTCACGATGCACGATAAGAAACTTCGTTCCTAACTAACTAACTAACACTGGATCGGAACGCTGCATCACACGCCAAGAAACTCAACGGGGTTGTCTTATTTCCCTTATTCTATACAAATTGAGTGCTCCTCGTACCAATCTCTTATTGATAATACCTAATTAATTATATCTAAATATAGTGAATCCCAAGCACTATTATCCGATAGATATTATTTTCAGCAATGTTATAGTAACCTTATGATTTTAACTTTTTTGTGCAGTTTCACTTTGTAATTTATTTAATGGCAGTACTTTTACATAATTTGAAAGTTTATTAAACAAGCGTATACATTATTGGCCCATGAAAGAATTTCTTACTCTGTTGAGACGAGACACATGCACAGTAAGATTGCTTTTATTCCTCGTATTCACACAATGTATATCGCAATTTCTTTAAAATTAGCGTAAACTTTTCTAGACATATTATAATAAATTTTTAAAGATATACTGGGAAGTTACAGTTTTTTTTATTTTTCTATCAGGGAAACTCTTGGACCTAAGTCATAAATTGCTCGTATGGCCCTCCCTTCCCTCCCTCGCTAACTCCCTTAGAGAAGAATTCCATATGACGTAATGTTGTTAAAAATAACTAAAATAAACAATACTTGTAGTATCAACAACAGTTAACTGTCTCATTTTCTTAACGGCATATGCTACTGGTCTCAGCCTAATTGCGAGTTTTACAATGTGCGGGCCCCATGCAAATTTTTGTCTATTAAGATCCCTAAAAACCTTGTGGAATCTACAAGGTTCAGCTTGTTTCCATTAAGTTGTACGTCGGTTTCTACTTTGCCTTACATTGGGCATTGAAAATTTAATATTTTTTTTTCATTCAAAAATACATTTAACCAGTGTACATTTTTAAAATCGCAGTGTTCGTTTGGTCATACTTACCTAGTTGATTTTTTACATAAATAAAAGTGAGGTGTCGTCCGTAAACAATACAATTCCATGTTTATCTCTTACTTAGTAATCATTGATATATAAAAGCCCTGGGGCACACCCATTGTAACATACTGTTAATCTCAACTTTTCAAGTTCTCCCATTCAAATAAGAAATCAGAAAGTGGAGTGCCTTATTTCTAATTCCATAATGGCGTAGTTGCCTGCCTCTTCGGGGACATGGGCGTGAAGATACTAACTTACATACTTTATGTAGTTAAATATGATTACTTTATCAAAATAAATCCCTTACCTACGCTTCCTACTACGAAACCATTTAAGGGTGAGTTAGACTCGCATTTGCCCAGTTTTTAATACAAATGACCAGTACAATATTTTTTTTTATGTTAAAGGGAGGCAAACAAGCAGACGGATTTCCTGTTGGTAAGAAATTCACGCCGCCTAGAGACACCAAAGGTGGTAATGGTGCGTTGCCAACCTGAGGTCGGGATGTTAGGTCTCGAGCAAAAGTAAGTTTACCGGCTACCTTACCCTCCGAACCGGAACACGTCATGACGCTATGGCGGCAGGAATAGGTAAGGCGGTGGTATTAATCCGGGCGAGTCGCTGCCAAACTCTACCACCTAGTCGGACGTCACGGTATTAGTGATGGTAAGCCTTTGCTCGCCTTTTACGAGCTGCCTGGCTGGAAGGCAGATGGTCTATTGTACAAAGGAGCCCGGACCAACACGGGGAATTAATATCTTTTGTTTTGTAAATCACCATGATGTGACTAAAATCATTAATCGTTTTATCCTCATGATTACGATAACATAACAATTGATCATGACTTTATTGTCTATCGTTATTATTGAATATTTTAGGTTCATATTCATACAAAACTTGGTTTTGATAACTGTTCGTTCGTCATAAACTAACGCATGCAGTCTACAAATGATCGAACCATACATTAATTACGATACCACTTGGCCATGAAAAATAATCGTAATAAAATACGTGCGCTATAATATCTAATATCTGGTATTACGGGGAATTAGGAAAAAAAATGGTCGTTTTTTTGTTAGTTTTTGCTATAGCGTTAGCATTTGCCACTAGTCGAGTTGAAGTTTGCATTAAGTTACCCGATTTAATAAAATTGGGTTTAATTCTTTTATAACATTGGAAGGTAAAAAAATCACGCCACCTAGAGACACCAAAGGTGGTAATGGTGCGCTTGCAACCTGAAGCCGGGATATAAGGCCTCGGGCAAAAGTAAGTTTACCGGCTACCTCCGAACCGGAACAAGCACTGACGTTACGGCGACAGGAATAGGTAAGTCGGTGGTACCAATCCAGGCGCATCGCTGCGAAACTCTACCACCTAGTAAATTTTCACCTAGTAATTAGTTACATATAAGTCGCCGAAGAACGTCACATAATCTTCTTCTCTTTGAGATTTAACCTAAAGTAGTATGGTTAGTAATGTTATTTCCCAAGGAAATTTGATCTTCATCAGACTTAAGCAGATACGAGGGTCGAACTGAAAGTTCTTAGAAAATCAAAAGCTAAGCATTCTAGCAAGTTATTAGTTTTATTATAACTTTTCAAAATAGCGTCCATTTACATCAATACATCGCTGTATTCGATGGAACCATTGAGAAAAGCACCTTGCCCACTCGGCCTTAGGGGTCTCTTCGATCGATTCGGTCGATCGTTTGTCTGGCGGTGTGCGACGAGGCATTGTCGTGATGAAGGAGGATCCTGCTGCGAGGTCGTTTCTCTCGAACTTTTTCCAAGACAAGTGGCAAACAGTTGTTAGTGTACCACTCTGCATTAACCGTTTTCTGATCCTTTAAGACAACTGTCGCGTAATGACCTGTCTTTCCGAAGAACGAGGCTACCATCTTTTTTCCAACACTTCGACCTCTCTTCACTTTAGTTGGCAACTATTTGGAAGGAAACACCCACTGAGCAGACTGTCTCTTGGTTTCCGGATCATAACAGTAAATCCAGCTTTTGTCACCCGTTAGTATGTCGAACACAACCTTTGAGTCACCTCCGTTAAATTTTTGGATCATTCCTCGGCACCAATAAACACGGCGGAGTTTTTGAGCCTCGGTCAAATTATGCGGTATCCAGCGGGCACAAAGCTTCCTGGCCGCTAAATGTTCATGGAGGATTTTGTGCACTTGACTCATACCTATGCCTAGACTTGTCCGAATCTGCTGATAGGTCACTCTTTTGTCAGTCTCTTTCATACGCCGCACAACACTAATATTGTCTTCAGTCGTCGCTGTAGAAGGCCGTCCGTCACGCAAATCATCGGTGAGATTAGTTCGACCACGTTTGAATTCATTAAACCAGTTGTAAACTGTGGCACGAGATGGGATCGTGAAAAGCCAATCGAAGCCTATCATAACTTTCTTGTTGACTTATATGACATCGAAAGTCATAAAAAATCATTGCATGAAAATTTTCTCGGCTTAAATTTATTCTGACGTGCACAGACACTTTTCAATTATTGGTAAAGAGTTCTATTTTCAAAATTTAAACTTATTTTTTTTTAATACAATGCTTTTAAGTTGCCAGTTCTAAAAACTTTCAGTTTGGCCCTCGTATGATAATGGCCGGAACCCATTCGACTTATTGAATTTCTTAAAACTTTCTTCTACATGTTTTCAGAATAAGCTCCAATTTTTTCCTATCGAATCCGGTCTGTCCTCTGATAATAAGGATACATTTCGCTTAGAGGTAAATGTCTCTGACCCACTGTTGCCTAGAAAATCTAATAAGTCTCTTATTCTGCATAACAATCTCGCCTATGAACTAAAGAGTAGGTACTTACCTATGCGAATAAATTATTTATAAAAACAGACCAAGAAAAGTTCTTTAATTTCTTTTAGCTCTGGCTTCTCCATACCTTATTCTGTATGTCGTTTCTGTGGTCTAGCGGTTCAGTTATCGGACTTGCATGCATGAGGTCCCGGGTTCAATTCCCATGTCGGGCATCAAAAAGAAAAATTTGGTCTTCCAATTTTCTTATAAAAAAAGCGTTGCTCGGGTTTGAATGATGTGCCCGGTTGGCGATAGGCTTGCCACCTATCACATTGTGAGATTTAGTGTCTTCGGCTAGTTGTACGTGCCTTGGTTGTGCCTCTGCAAAGATACTTTAGTTCTCTATGTTCTTTGGTCGATGTATTATTCTAAGATTTAAGTAACTATATGGGTAGCATACATTTTGTATGCGTTACCAGAGATAGTACTGGCGCTATTTATTTAAGTGTTTTCAATATTACCTTTACCATATTACGTGATATCATTTCTTCAGTCAAAACTACTAGAACGACGTTAATAGTACAGGTACATAATAATAAAAATTGGTAACAGGTACCCTTATAAGATACTGGTACTTGCTATATAAGGACCTTGGAAGTTGTATCCAAGTATCGAAATGGCAAGAACTACTAAATATAGAACCTGTGCTTCTGGTATTGGTTCCAAACCTCAACCATAGCGTCAGTGCTTACACGTGGCACAGATCGCGGCCAAAAGATGTATGCATTATCATTTTATTAAATAAACAATAAAGGAAAAAACTTTTTTGTATCTATGCGCCCTAATCACGTGAAAACTGAAAAACTAGAGCCAGAGTCAATGGAAAAATTTATTAAAAAATTAATACACTTTTGCACTTATAACATAAGTGTAGTATAAGTGGAGATTCACGTATTAAATGGTTCGTCATACTGTGTTTACGAAAATTTTATAGAGCGTTTATAAAAAATAAATGCGTTTGCAAATAGGCTATGCGAATAAATTCTATATTTACTTGAAAGGTTGACAGGAAATCGCGTCAAAAAAATTTTGTAGTTTTTCCTTCTATAATAGAAATCTATCTTACGCCTATTTTCGCTGTTGTTCATTATTTTATTCCTATACTAGCTATTCTCGTGAACTTCGATTCGCCTGTTCAGTTTGTATGGGAAAACTTAAAATGTTGTTCCAGTTTCTTCACAATCGAACAGGTTAAAAAGTATCCTATATCCTTCTCCTAGTTTGAAGCTACCTCCCCATCAATTTACAGTCAAATCAGTATAGCCGTTCTTGAGTTATAAATAGTGCAACTGATACCACTTTTTTTATGTTATAGATTACTTTCAATGAAGTTCTATAATAAATTATACTCTTTTCATTTGCTCTTTCAATACTAGAATTCTAAATACATACTTAAATTCAGTAGTTGCTCTTTTTATGTAAAAATCATATAACAGCTCTTTGGTATGAGATTTTTTGTTATTGCATTTAAAAGCTCAGGTAAAGCTACGCCGATTATCGTTGTGCTTACGGTAGGCAAGGCCGATAGTTCTGGGGACTATAGTCGTCTAAAGCATTATATAAATGCTCTTGGAGTTAATCAGTTTATTATAGGGTTTATTAAGTGCTCCCACCCCCAGATGCTTACTTCTGCTGAAATGTATTGCTGAAAATTTTAAAATTGAACATTGTTGGCCAAGAACTTTTCTACCAAATAGTTTGTAAGAGATGAACATTAGGTTTAGTTATTATTGCCGTGTCTATGGTTAGGTGATTTTGCGATATTTCCCTTATTTTGGTAACAATGCCTCCACTGCAAAAGTTAGCCACTAGCCAGTTTCGTTTTTGGACAGTTGTGTAGTCAGTCAGTTTAATGAGAGGTTTCACATTTTATTGATCTGGAAGTGAACTCTACCAATGTAGCCGACGTGTATTTCGTATACATAAGATTCTCGGCTTTTGCATTTGCTTACTGATCTCCCAAATCCTGAAAAAGGTAATATCTTCAAAGATATTACCTACTGTATATGCTAACATTTTATTCTTGTAGATGTAGTCTCGCCTCTGTTATCTAGTGATCCAGGTGTTGGACTTGACTAAATGAGGTCCCGGATTCGATTCCCGGGTCGGGAAAAAAACTGGTTTTTCCAATTTTCTAACAAAAAAAATGTTACTCTGGATTTGATTTGCACCCGGTTGGCGATAGGCTTTGCCAGCTATCACATTGTGAGACTTCGTGTCTTCGGCTAGTCGTGAGTGCCCTGGTTGTGCCCTATAATACGATAATATGGATATGGATGTGAAGATACTTTTTTTTCTAGATGTTTCTATACTTCACTCCAGGAAGCAAGGACAAACTCCTTGCTTTTTATTTTAGATTCGTATGTAATTTTCTAACAAAAACTTGGATCAATTTTAATGTTGGCAATACGTGCTACGTCAACCAACAAGCATCAAGTTTGTTATGAAATATTACAGAATGTGGTATAAAAGGACATACAAAAATTGATAGAGAAAGGCGTTACTTTGCGGAAATCCAAAATTCAATTAAAACAAAATTATTTAATTTTGCAATTTCCCGCCAAAAAAAATTATACGTATTATGGCGTGACAAAACAGGGAAAATAGTACGCTTTGCCATCTGCTCGATGCAGATGTATCTGCTCGAACTTCGTGGAGTGCAGTCGATTTCTCCTGATGATGCTTCGGTTACGAGGCAAAATGTACGTTGAGTGTTCAGAAGTGTGTGTGTTGTTCAGTATCAAACCACATTATATATTTTTCTCTGAACAAAACAATGATGGTTTAAAAATAGGTAAGTAACCTCGCCTTAAATAATTTTTTTAAATTAAAATAATACAAATACTTGATTATGTTTGCGGCTTCCCTCGCCCATTAAATAATTAAACTTTCGCGTAAAAAAATTGATTTATAAAAAGTACCATACTTCATTATCAATGATCTAATATAAAGCTATGTTAACTGAATTAATATATGTTCTCGTCAAACGTATAACAATCTTTTCCCATCAGGAAAATATATAGCTTCAGATGCCACCAGCTGCTATTTAAGGATATTTTATTGATTCAGGCGTTACTTTGCGGAAATCAATTGTAACAGATGTAAAATAAGCCTTTATTTTGTTAATTCCGCGTAAGCAGTGTAACTGTTGTGGCAAATAATCCTCCAAACTACACAGAATGTGGCAAGCCTAACTGACGTTCCCACCACCCACCTCCGCGACCAGAACACGAACATAGGAAGAGCTCGGGAAACAATATAGATTGTCACGTTCTTCACATGTGACAACACTACCCAAAGTTCCCACCTCCCACCACCGCGAACAGATCACAAATAGAGTCCGAACACGGGAAACAAAAACACTTGTCACGTCCTTCGCCAACTTTCTCGAAGCACTCACCACAGAGAACACCAAATCGCACTCGACGTACGTTTCGCCTCGACACCGAGGCATCCTCAGGAAATCGACTGTACCGTACAAACGACGACACAAGAGTGACTTGCCGCCGCTTTGGTTGCGCCTCATATAGACCAAACGCCCCGATATCAATTATTCGAATTCGCTTCACGAATCGATTGTGGAATTTTGTGCGACTCGATTGCTGCTAAAAATTCGTAATAATGGGGAATTCGATACATTTCTTTGTTCATTCAACAATGTTCTGGACACATTAATGTGTTTTATGATTTCTAATTGTTCCAAAATATTTAATCTAATTCCTTTTTCACAAGTATGAAATATTTCATAGGAGTGATCACCAGCCAAACTATGACCAGCCTCCAAAAGATGTTTTGCAAAATGGGATTTATCTAAATGTTTATTTCTGAACGCCGCTATGTGTTCTTTGTAACGTGTTTGAAAACTCTGACCTGTTTGACCTATGTAAGTTCCGTTACACTCAGAACACTGAAGCCTATAAACACCTGACTTATCTTTATTGTCCAATTTGTCCTTACCATTACAAATATTTCTTAATGGATTACGTGTTTTAAAAGCAACGTCTATATGATTGGACTTTAGAGAACGTTTAATTTTTTCGGAAATTTGTCCCTCTTAAGTGAAACTAGATTTGTACCTTAGAAAATTTAGTATTTTCTGGTTGCACGGCATAAAGTAATCGTAACATTGATTTCTTCGTTTTATTTTTAATTAAACTATTAACAATGCTGCGACAATAACTGTTTGCCTCTGCCATTTGGCAAATTATGCTTAACTCCTTTTTGTAGCTTTCCTGACTTAAAGGGATAGATAAAAATCTATGTACGTAGCTATTGAACGCAGAAATTTTATGTTGCCAAGGATGTCACGATGACGCAAGAATAGTCGTATCAGTATAAGTTGGCTTGCGGAAGATCTCAAAGTGGTGCCTATTATCTACCCTAGTTATGGTCAGATCGAGAAAATTTAGCGAATTTTCTTCTTCGATCTCTAATTTAAATTTAATTTTGGGGATTTGGGCGATCTCTAATTTAAATTTAATTTCTTGATAGAGATATCTTAGTTATACGTTTACAGCGACGTAAGCTTAGATCTCCTTCCCACTCAATCTCCCCCCTCCCGGTCGCAGCAGCATAAAAGTTTTTGAAGCTTTTCCTTTGGCCAGTTGTGAAACTCTTATTACTCCTGCGTCGCTGATACCAGAATATTGCAGGATAACTCCTTAAATAGCAGATGTAAAATAAGCCTTTATTTTGCTTATTCCGGGTAATCAGTGTAACTGTTGTTCCAAATAGTCCTCCAAATGACACAGAATGTGACAAGCCTATGTGACGTTCCCACCGCCCGCTTCCGCGACCAGAACACGAATAATGAAAGAGCTCGAGAAACAATATAAATTGTCACGTCCTTCGCATGTGACAACCCTACCTAAAGTTCCTACCTTCCAATTTTCATTATTATGTATTTGTACTATTAAAATCGGTGAAGTAGTTTTGATTGAAGAAATGATATCACGTAACATGGTTAAAGGTAACATTGAAAATCCCTAAACAAATTGTGCCAGGGTCCTAATAACGGTACTCTGTCACCGGTGTCGCGTCAAGGCCAAACTAATACAGGTATTTTAAGTCCTGGCTATGGTGTCTGGCTACGTTATGTTTTATTCTTCGCTTTTATCACACGATATTGCATTGTTTTTGAAAGCTGAATATTGTTATCTTGGTAATAATAATTGTAAATCTAACAAATTCCTTACGTTTTTTAAATTCAACATGTACTTATAAATTTATAAAAATGCGAAAGTTTAGACGGATACAAATTTTTAAACTCATACAGCATAAACAACATTTATTTAACTATTAAACAGAATTTGACAATAATAAATTATCACATGAAAATCAACTTGTCTCACACGTTATAAAATTGTAGAAGAGAGAATTCAAATTAAAATTCTTATTCATTGCCAAACTCACCGACTATACCTGGTATAATAATTATTACATGATATTAATTTCTACAACTTTACATAAATAAAATTGAAGTTTGTAAAAGTGGATTTTATTATTAATTATGAATCTGAAGGAGGAGGTTATCAATTAGTCTCTATGTTTGTTTGTGTGTTTGTCAGTCAATTACTCGCGCAGTGGTGGTGATTTTGCTATATACAAACTTTGTTTAAAACCATGTTATCTTTCTCAAATGAAACAAATACAAAAGAGATGGACTAGTTTAGACACCAGATTAGTCAGGACACGTGATTGTTACGTATCACCCTTTTTAGAGTAATCGAAAGTCTGTAAAAATTTCGTGTATGGTCTAATAGCACTAAAAGTATGTCGTCTCTTTCTATTCCCTTTGTTGAAAGAAGATAGCGATAACTTAAAATAAGCTTAATAAGCAACAAAATTACCACGAATAGCGAGTGGATTATAGTACAGCAAGTATTATTAGGTGCAATAATATTTGTGTAGACTTTTAACCCTCTCCAAGGGGAATCTATTCAAAGAGCGGGATAAAAGTATCCTATATCCTTTCGAAGATCATAGAGATAGCATGAAAATGTCATTACAATAGGTTAAGTAGATTCGGCGTAAATCGTGAGCAGGCAAAGATAATTATTACATAAGTACTAAAATAGTGTTCTGCTGTGGAAAAAGGGACTAAAAAGAGGTGGACGTCTGCTTTTTTTTTAAAATATCGACAATCTACAGAATTCACTCTTGTACAATCTCATATATTATGACAAGTATAAATAAAGCTAAAAATTTTTTTTTATAAATTAATACACTTAAAATTATTTTTTGTAACTTATTCTAATTTTTATCTACAGTCATCTAGCGTTTTCTTTTAGATTACTTTGAAAATACGAGTCTTTGGCTACTTGGAAGAGGTTCTGGGTACTCTTCTCCCCGGTCTCCCGAACCATGGAGGAGAAGTGGCTGTTCGGATCGCTCAGCAGTATGTAGGGGTGGTCGTACTCTAGCACTTCCCCGGAGCCCATCACCAGGACCTTGTCGGAATCCATGATGGTGTTGAGTCGGTGGGCGATCGTCAACACTGTACAGGATGAGAACTGACGGCGGATTGTTTGTTGGATGAAATTATCAGTTCTGTAATAAACACAATCAATTAAATTGATTATATTATAGACATAAGCAAAATATCAAAAAAATAATTCTGAAGTGCATTGAATTTTTAATTTAATAAAAATATATAATGTGTAATTTTGTATATTTTGCAAAATATTTAAAGAGCATGTAGCACTTGAAGACGTGTCTAATATTCCATGAATTAAAAAATGTTTTGAAAATGTTACATTTTTAACACCATATATTTTTATTCATTTACGTTTGATGTTATACCTAGGGACACTGGGTTCTTCCAGCCAAGATGCTCATAGCAAAGCGCGAGTGTTTTTCCTAACCGCATTTTATCGAAGCAGCAGGCGTGTAGCTGGGCACATATCCAATCCCGGGCAGTGTTATTTTATTAGAAAAATTTAAAATACACATTCCCTTTTTTTGTTGCCCGACCTGGGGGGTTAGAATGTGCACTTTCGTCTCGGTGCGATCGCGTCGTTCCGCTTTGACGATGCGTTTCGTTTCAAAACGTTATCGTTTTTTATAAAGCTAGAACAATCATAACTTAAAGCGATATCGTGTAAACGAAGGGTAATGACCGAATTTGTATGAAAAAAACAAATTTTGTCTATGACGACACGACTTAAAACACGTCAATATCAAATTTGTTATTTGTCAATTGTCAGACGTCTAACGTCTATCGCCGACGTCACGTTTTGTTTGGCACGAACGTTCTACGCTTTTTGAGTTTGACATTTATAAGCGGCCCGAAACGAACGTTCGTTTCAAGACGACGGTGGTTCATTCTAACCC
>NJDD01000645.1:84096-98679 GCA_002245505.1 Calephelis nemesis
AAAAAATCGAATGCCTGTACATGAATTATTTTTCCAAAAACTTGATAGGAGGCGATTAAAAAAGAGTAACAAAAACCAATATAATAATGTTTGGAATTTTTCTGTCTGTCTGACTGGTACGTTACAACTTCGAAAGTTGAAACTACTGAACCTATTTTCATAGTTGGATTACGTATGATTAGGACCGTTGTCAAAACTTTGCTTCGTCAAATTTTGTGTTTTGGAAAAGGAATTTGTGGTCAATTAAAAATTAATTTCATTATACTTTCTAATAATTTTAATGATTTAATCTATTCAAACTGTTAGTAGTTGTTAATGTCAAGCGATACGAAGTTCGCCGGATCGACAAGTAAGCAATAAGCTTGCATGTTATAATGATGTTTATTAGCAGAAACATGTGAAATTTCATTACAAGTAACCTATATTTTTAAAACGCGGTTAGCGTTAACGGGTAAGAGAGGAATTAAAAATTTCGCCACGGGACTTCAATCTTCAGTAGCTCAAATGGCAAGAGCGTTCGTCGGTTTGAGACGAAAGGTTACAGGTTCAAATCCGATCTGGGAGGAGTTTTTTTTCTTTCTTTACAATTTAATAAATTAATTTAATTAAATATTTGAAAAATCGCCTTTTTGTTCCTCCGATATAAAATGCCAACTTTATATAATATAAGGACCTGCTATATGGCTTCTCTTCGATGTCTCAACAGGTTCCCGCGAAAGAATTAAATACCATTAAATAAATAACATAAGGTTGTCTGGCAGAGATTGTTTTGAAGCGATAAAACCGCCTTTGTGCACCTTAGTTATATGTTATTATAAGTAAAAGAGTGTGTATTATTTTGTTAATTTTGGTGCATAATAAAATGTATTCATTCATTCATTCAACATTATAAATAATAACACAAATAGTTAAAATATATGATAAACGTACCTGATGAACTAGTATCGAAGAACCTCATGATACCCTTCAACATGGTTGAAAACATTAAATCGTGCAGCCGCTGCGAGGCCCGTATGCAGAGAGTCGCGAAAGGCAACACGCGAATGTGCGACAGCACTATTATTGTCAGTACGATGGATCCATGGATTATCAAATACTGCCCGGTTGTGAATAATCCTATTTGAACTCCTAGGCCAGGATCTAGAAACAAATATCTATGGTAAACACAAATAATGTAAGCATATTCTTGTGTGGCTAAAACTTGTGCAAAAAAGAAATATCCTTTTTTATGATAGTGGAAGGCAAACAAGCAGATGGATTTTCTAATGGTAAGAAATTTACGCCGCCTAGAGACACCAAAGGTGATAATGATGCGTTGCCAAAGCAAAAGTAAGTTTACCGGCTACCTTACCCTCCAAACCGGAATGACGTGTCATGACGTTATGGCGGCAGGAATAGTAAGGCGCTGATACCAATCCGGGTGAGTCGCTGCGAAACTCCCCGTAGAGTGAAAAATCTTTAGGTTGACTTAAAATTATTCTTACTTTAATGTTGATCGCATCTGTGGTCTAACAGTTCAGGTGTTGGATTTGACTTTATGAGGTTCCAGGTTCAACACCCGGGTCGGGCAACAATGAGTGAAAATGTGGTTTTTCCAATGTTTTGGAAAATAATATGTTGCTTAAGGTAGGATATGTGCCCGGTTTGCGATAGGCTTGCGACCTATTACATTGTGACACTTAGTGTCATCAGCTAGTCGTTGGTGCCCTGGTTGTCTCGGCCTACCGCTTAGAAGATATGGGCAGTATGGCGCAACTTTCATAATAAAAAAATAAAAATATTTTTTTTATGTTTTTTATTTACCTAAATCATATGACACTAGTTGCCTTATATCTAAATGCTTTTAGACTTACTTTCAAATTATACGGGTTATACCTTTTAACCGTATTATGTCAAGTGACATGTGTCACTAAGTAAACTTTATACAAAATTCGGGTTTGCCGTATATTTTTAATCTATGGAAGCCGCCTCTTATTACGTAGTATTTATATAATCTTTGGATATGGGTGTGAAGATACTTCTTTCTTTACTTTAATATCAATCAGACCGCTATCATCAATTAAATGATTCCAAAAAGAAGATGTTCTCAATTCAAATGTAAGTTTATTTTCGTTACACGATTACTCAGCCAATAGCGAAACTAATGTGATTGTTCATTTTTAAGAAGGTAGGTCATAATTCTGAAATGTTCATATTTTAATTTTATTATGATGTGACTAGTTCTTTTTAAGTTTAACTTAATAACGTTCATATTTTAATATTATTATTTAATAACACGTACAATTTCGTCTATGTTGACGACAGCAATGATAATAATTAAAAAATAAATTATCAAATCGCGGCGCGGTAATAAAGTGAGTCAGTTTTGCAGTTTTACTGCGCTGTAATTTTTTTCTCATTTTATAAATAATCGTACCTGTAGCCCAGTACAAAATATGTAAAAAAATATGGAAACTAAGCATGTTTGATGAAATTCTTTTTTAAGGTCTCAGCACACATACCAACTCGGAAAGAGATCGTCACCTCATCGCATTTCGCCTCGCCGTCAACTTAACGTATGCACTATGCACGTACCCAAACAGTATTAGCAACTCCTGTACATCAACTCGTCTATGGCTAAACGACACCACGCTTACGGCTCACCCACCGCGAGCCTGTTTCAAGGCGCGGCGATTACGTTACGATTCCGATTAGTGTGCGTTGCAATATGGAGTTTCATATAAACAATAAAGAACGGCTCGAGGCGTTAAGTTGACGATCCCTTTCCGAGTTGACATGTGTGCTGAGACCTTTATACGGCAGGGCTTGCTTACCTAATCATCTCCGACGGCGTAGCCCTGTGGTATAAAACCCACTGACAGTGCCGCAAGTGTGCAGGTATGCAGGAGCCTTAAGGTAGGAAACCTATCGTAAACCATACACTTATGTGAGCCCTTACCACGAGTTTACGACTTGTCAAGTTTACTATACTCGCTACCGTCACTGTAAATTATTTGTGTTAAAACTTTACTAAAAACACACAACAACTTACAAACAACTTTACTAACTTTACCAAAAACAGTGCCTCTATTTGTAACTAAAAGAAACTCATTTTTAGACCAAAAGTATTATAGATTTCAACACGTAACTTAACGAACGTAATCTGTACCAACGCATGGTAAAGGCTACGATCCTGGGCACCTTCAAACCCCTAAACCACTAAACCCTTCGACCAACGAAGCGAGTATAATAAACTAAGCGAGTAAGTGATGTTTAAATATACTTGCCTAAAGCTTCACTGCCGTTTTCTTCTTCAAATATAGCCATTTGGTTCGACCTGTAAGAAATATTTATTTAACAGACGCAGGTCAAATCTGAGTGCTTATTCCGTATCTTTTCAGTGATGATCACCGGGTAAAGTGTACACCAAATAGCTGTCAAATGACGTGGTTTGTATTTGCTGCTTCTATTTTATTGCTGTTGGTCACAAGAGATAGCAAATGATAAACACGTCATTTGACAGCTATTTTACATGCACTTTACCCAGTGATCATCACTGAAAAGATACGGAATAAGCCCTCTGGACTTAGTTTATTTAAGTAAAATTTAAGTTTTAAAAAAAAATTGCCCAAGTTTTTGACAAAACAGAAACTTTAGAAAAAGTACTTAAAATGTTAGCAAATATAATTGTCTCGTACTATCAGAAAAGCCATGTGCTTATTCATTTTCTTATCAAATAAATGAGCTCACCAGTAACTAATCCAGTAGTCCGCAGAGGCAGCGACGGCAGCCGTGGCGCTGATCACCAATATGGTGAAGAGGATGAAGCAAACACTTCCACCAGCTCTAAAATACGACTGAATAACTTCCCAACGTAAATTCCCAGACTGTCTTTCCTCAGCCGCCATTTTTTGTGCCTCAAATTTGTTATTATCTTCACTTTCATTGATTGATATGCTTTTCAGCATTTGGGGTCTTTCTTGGTCTTCTTTCTAAAAATAAAAAAGATAAATGTTTTAACATAGTTTCTTAAATCAATTAATGCAAAATATGAAGGATTACTAAAATACACATGTATATCGAACTTAGTGTCTTAGCTGTAGGGTGTTAGACTTGACTTCATGAGGTCCCGGGTTTGATCTCCGGGTCGATCAAAAACATATATGTGTTTGCTTAATTTTATAACAAAAAGAATATTGCTCGGGATTAAAAACGTAAGGGATGTGGGAATGAAGATATTTTTTTCTATGGTTTTGTATTTATTTCTTACTAACTTATCTGGTGTACTTTGTTCGCACGACAGATACTGATAATTAGCATGGGAAAAATTTAAGGGATGTTTATGCTTTTTTTCAAATACACCATTATTATGCAATTTTATATATTATGCCTGTCCATGTACTTTCTAAATAAATGGAGTGAAATAAAACAAAATAAATAATACTCTCTGCCTACCGCACTCGAGACATTGCGTAAAAATATGTGTATAAACATATTATGTAGGTAAGTTCAAATATGCCTGAACAATCGTGGTGAAGTCGTAAAAACCTCGAGGTTAACAACACATGAGCTGTTTAAAAAGAAGCGCATTTGGGATTTAATTTATGTAAATAAGTTGGACCATTTAGTTTTTTTTATGTCTTTAAATTTAATGTCATGCTTTGCAGCGTAGCCACTCTGATAACTACCGATTCAATAATATCTGAACAGTAGTAATAACATTAGTAAATATTATTTAATAGTTTCTAGTTGTATTCTAACCTGTTTTTTTAAGCTTAAGCCGGTATACTGACTTTGATAGAATTTCTTACGCACCTGTACAGATCATAGATAACGAGGATATTAAATGTTTAAGTTTATGACATTAACACAAATTAAATTAAATGTATAATTCGTCATAAGTCGTCGTCATAGTCATGTCAGGGTCTTGGGTGAAGTGGTGGCCTCATTACTCAAGCTCACATAGTGAGATTTAGCGTCAAGGAGGACATACACGATACGCTAATTTCTTCATCATTATTTCTTTGTGCACTGTCACTGAACAAAATTGCACAAAATGCCACCAAAGTTGACTAATTTCATTCAATATAAACACGAAATTCAATAATTATGAAAAATCTTCGACCACCTTTTCCTTCGATGGCGCCAAAACTCAAGAAAAAAGTTTTATATTTATTTTAACTGCCCCGTTCGACTCATGTCGGAAGTAAATATTTTGAGTAATGAAATCAAATGAGAGATGAAATTATATAAATGTTAAACGACATTTGAGAATGTAACTTACCCCAGAATCAACACTATCAGTATCCCTGTCCTTTTCTTCTTGCAAGGAAGAAAGCAGGACAGAAAAGTCTGTCCCAGAGTTCACCAATTCATCAAACGTACCCATATTTTCTAACCTTCCCTGTAAATTTCAAAATATATGTATAAGTCATATTGAATACTTAGTTTATTTTATATAAACCACGAACTAGATAGTGTAATAAATTTTAAGTTAACTTTAAAGTAAGGAAATATATACTTATAAGTATTATGGGTGTTAGTCAACTGTATAAAAATATAGAAATATTAAAAAAAATAAAGGTATTTTTATTTTAGCACTTGCCCTGTGCTTGGGTTTATAAAAGAATAAAGTTAATGATTAAACCCAGACCCAGAAATGCAGACGTCTAGATGTCTGGCGTTACTTTGCGGAAATCCATTATAACCGATGTAAAATAAGCCTTTATTTTGCTAACTCCGCGTAAGCAGTGAAACTGTTGTGGTAAATAGTCCTCCAAATGACAGTGCTGAAGGACGTGACAAGAGGTTTTGTTTCCCGTGTTGGGACTCTATTCGTGATCTGGTCGCGGAGATGGGAACTTTGGGCAGGGTTGTTACATGCAAAGGACGTGACAGTTTATATTGTTTTCCGAGTTCTTTCTTTATTCATGTTCTGGTCACGGTGGTGGGCAGTGTGAACGTTAGTTAGGCTTGTCACATTCTGTGTCATTTGGAAGACTATTTGCCACAACAGTTACACTGCTTTCGCGGAATTTACAAAATAAAGGCTTTTTTAACATCTGTTAGAATATTAAACGTTAATCATTGTTTTTGAAACTCACCTCATTCATAACAATGATATAATCAGCCGCTTTCACGAAGTGAATCTGGTGCGTGACCAAGATACGGGTTCTTCCTCTTAAGTATTCCCCAATGCAGCCTTCGAACAACTGCTTTCCTACATTGGCATCAACTGCTGAGAGAGGGTCGTCCAGCAAATATACATCAGCCTGAAAAAATCATATATTGTGTTTTGCGTATAGTATAATATTTTTAGCGAACAAGCAAGTAGCAATTTGGTGGTGAAAAACACCATATAAGCAACTAGTTCGTCCAAACGCAGGGGAAAGCAAACTTTTTTGACCGCGGCCGGTAAATTAAAAAAATACTAGTGGCGGGCAAATAAAATTTTATTTAAAATTAATATAAATATTAGAACAGAGCATTTTATCGTTACTCGTTGGAGTCGTTGGTCGAGTGGCTAGCGTACACGCCTAACTACCTTGACCAACCGCGAGGCTCGGGTACGATTCCCGAAGGGGGCAGGCATTTGTGTGATGAACATTTAGATGTCTGCATTTCCGGGTCTGGGTGTTTATTAAATTTATTCTGGTATCTATTTAAGTATTGCTATGTATTAGAATCGTTGACTTACACCCATAACACTATCATAAAAAAAAATATTAAAATTATTATAAATTTTGAGTCGGGGCGGTTAATTAAAAACACCTAAAAAGAGCTGCAAATATAACGATTATAATTGAAGTCTTAATATACGAAATACGCATAACATATGTTTGAAGTATATCAATTCAGTATCGTTCAATTTCAAATTTCAATAGATAGTCTTTTAACATTTTTTTTAAAGAAGTTCTTATTTTTTCTTTAGAAGGAAACCTCTCACGGGCCGGATTCGGCCCGCGGGCCGTAGTATGCCCACCACTGTCCTAACCACTGTCCTAACCTATGTCCGTACTATCAGATCATGGTGTGTAAATCCCCAAATATTTTATTAAGACACAAAACAGCATGATTCAGAGACAACCCATCACTAGAATCATAACTAAAGCAATATTACACTGAGCGTGGTAACAATTTTCGAATTTTCTTTTATTGATGACAAAAAATGCTATAAAATCCCACTCTTTCTCTGATCTCACTATTGAGAATACGAATACTTAATTAGTGATACGAGTAATAAGTATGCGAAAAAGTGTCATATATATGGGAATAAAAAACAATTACTTGTCTATAGACCGCCCGTGCCAAATTGATCCTGGCGCGTTGCCCCCCAGACAGCGACACTCCCCTTTCTCCCACCAGCGTCTGGTCGCTGTACGGGAACTGCTTGAAATCCTTCTCCAAAGCGCACGCTTTGCACACCTATAACACATTGATTAACATTAATTAAACACAAGAAATTTATCTATATCATATATAAAATTCCCGTGTCACAATGTTAGTTACCGTACTCCTCCGAAACGGCTTTACCGATTTTCAGAATTTTTTTTTACCATATTTAATAGGTCTGAGAATCGGCTAACGTCTATTTGTCACACCCCTCAGAGATAGAGGTGACTTAAGGGTGGGTGACCCCAATTTTTTACTAAAATTAAATTAAAAAATCAGCGGATCAACGTCTGCCGAGTCAACTAGTATATATATATAAAAGAAAGTAGTGTTAATTACACTATTCATAACTCAAGAACGCCTGAACTGATTTGGCTGAAAATTTATGAGGAGGTAGCTTAGAACCGGGAGAAGGACATAGGATATTTTTATCCTGTTCGATTCTGAGGAAACTGGGAAACGCAATATTTTAATTTTTCCATATAAACTGAACGAGCTGAAAAAAAATCGGGTTAGTTATTTACATAAACTATATAAATTTTTTTATGATAATGGAAGCAAACAAGTAGACGGATTCCCTGATGGCAAGAAATTTCCGCCGCCTAGAGACACCAAAGGTGGTAATGGTGCGTTGCCAACCTAAGGCCGGGATGTTAGACCTTGAGCAAAAGTAAGTATACCGGCTACCTTACCCTCCGAACCGGAACACGTCACGACGTTATGGCGGCAAGAATAGGTAAGGCGGTGGTACCAATCCGGCTGAGTCGCTGCGAAACTCTACCACCAAGTCAGATGTCACGGTGTTAGTACAGTGCCTGGCAGGAAGGCAGATGGTCTATTCTACAAAGGAGCCCGGACCAACACGGGGGAAAATTCTTCTATTCTTGTGTTAATTGTTTTTACTTTTAAACTTGATTAAGAATATTTGTTGTGATTACATTATACATGGCCCATGACGCATACTAAATAAAATAAACTACAAAGTATTAAAATAAATATCTACCAAGAATTTCTGGAGCTGGCCACATACAATAAATAAAATACAAAAACAATAACAGAACTTGAAAAAGGAAATTTCTAGGAACATATTACACAAATACATACATTTACATATACATAACGCCATAGGCAGAAAGTGGAGTATCAAATCTGACGATCCTGGTAGACCTGCATAACTTCCTCTATATTAAAACCCTTACACACACGGTTTCAAAGACTCTTGACACCACCCTCGAATAGCACCAAAGCGATTTGATCTAGGAATGTTAACCTAGGTCTCCATGGGTACCTACATCCATCACAACTCGGACTGTATGTCTGCTTTGTTAATCTTTCATCTTTTTTCGTGGAAGGCAAATAAGCAGACAGATTTCCTGACAGTAAGAAATTCACGCCGCCTAGAAACACCAAAGGTGGTAATGGTGCGTTGCCAAACAGAGGTTGGGACCGGAACACGTCAGCGGCAAGTATTGACGTTATAGCAGCAGGAATAGGTAAGGCGGTGGTATCATCAAATATCGATACTGTACTGCAACTAATTATGTCGGAAAATTGCTTGTCAGCAAATTTTTGCTGCATTAGGCATTGCAAAGATTCAAGTGCAAAATTTGTATCAGCAACTGAAGGACTGGAAGCTTCGCACTCGATGGATGCAGCATGATGTAAGGTAAAAGCAAAAACGACTGCGTGTAGAGTCCAAATATTATAGGAAAGTTAAATGGAGGAGATTCATTGGCTGTCTATAACATTTTGACACGTGAAAAAACAGTCAACAGAATGGATCTTTTCTTTTAAAGATTTGCTAATACAAGTAAAGACGGAGTACAGGCAAAAACCTGGTTGCGCTTTCTTCAGGAAATTTATACATACATACATAAATATATCTTCGCGCCAAGTCCCTCACGTGGTAGGCAGAGAGTATCGAGTTCCAGACCTCACGATTCTGACAAACCTGTCTGGCTTCCTTCACATTCATTACCCTTTTCAGGTCAATACAAACAGGTCGGTTTCGGAGACTTTGGAAGGATTTGATGGTGGAATATCAACCTTGGTCTTCGGGAGATCTTGGACATTTTGTAACAGTATTACTTAAAATCAAACGACAGTTAAAGTGACTTAGAAAACATTCGCGAAAAGCGTCCTCAAAGTAATGCGGATAGCATTCAACATGACGACGCCTCAGCACATTCAGCTAAAAGAACGAAAGCGTATTTTAAGGCTTTAAATGTCAAACTGAAGACGCATCCGGCACACAATCCAAACCAAATCAAAAAAAATCAATTTTTATTTATTCGATTTAGATATCGTACTCTTATCATCGTCACTTTATCTTTTAATATGACCTAAGTGCGAGTTGAACTCTTATGCATGACACACCCCCATTGTAAAATCTTTCTACTGGCCCTCTTTCTTTTTAAGTTTAGGTTTTACTGTCAAAGATTTCTCACAAACAGAACATACTTGATATTTGTTTGCGAATTGAAATAAAATGAATAATATTCAGAAAATTCTAAATTTTCAACAACACCTCAAAAATGATCGCCTCTGTGGTCCAGCGGTTTAGTTGTTGGACTTGACTGCTAGAGGTCCCGGGTTCGAATCACGGGTCGGGCAAAAAAATTATATTTGGTATTTTTCAGTTTTCTCATAAAAAAATGTTGCCCAAGATTGGGTCTTAGTGTCTTCGGCTAGTCGTGGGTGCGCTAGTTGTGCCTCTGCCTACTTCTTAGGGGATATGGGCGTGAAGATACTTTACCTCAACAATTCGTAATTTAGCCAAGGACCATCTCGATCGCGTCATCTTTCTACCAAAAATCTGCATCGAAATCAATCCATTCCTCTATGTGTTTTGATGCTACAGACAGACTAGACAAACTTATAACACCCTCTTTTTTTATTGGGGGTTAAATAAAATATGAGACTAAGTAATGCATACATACCTTCTTATATTTAGATGGATCATAAGGCAGGCCAAATAGTATGTTCTCTCGGACGGTACTTGGGAAAAGCCATGCTTCTTGGCTGGCGTATGAGATACTTCCAGATACCGAAATTGTGCCACTAACTGGAGACAATTCCTTTAACAGCAGTTGCAGAATTGAAGACTGGAAAAGAAGACATAAGTCTATATTAAAACTTTTTTATGATATATATATATAGAGAGAGAGAGAGACACCAATTTAGAGACACCAAATATAACCTATATATTTAGAGACACCAAAGGTGGTAATGGTGCGTTGCTAAACTGACGCAGGAATGTTAGGCCTCGAGCAAAAGTGAGTTTACCGGCTATCTTACCCTCCAAAGCGGAACACGTCAGGACGTTATGGTGGCAGGAATAGGTAAGGCGGCGGTACCAATCCGGGTGAGTCGCTGCGAAACTCTACCACCTAGTCAGATGACACGGTGTTAGTGACTGTAAGCCTATGCTCGCCTTTTACGAGCTGCCTGGCAGGAAGGCAGATGATCTATTCTGCAAAGTATAAAGTATTCTGTAATGTATGACAAATTTTGAATAATTAGAGCCCGAGTTTGCTGAATCGGGTAACTTGATACGAGTATAACGTTAACTTGAATAATGACAAAGTCTGACGCCCATGCCAAAACCTGAAAAAAAGTTATTTTACCACCTTTGGTGTCTCTAGGTGGCGTGAATGTCCTACCATCAGAAAATCCATCTGCTTACTTGCCTTCCAATATCATGAAAAAAATTTGACATTTAGTTACTAAAAAACAATAAATTATTTTAAAGGATTCGTTAAATTCTTTTGAAACTAAAACTTATTTACATAGTTAGAAGTGTGTACGTATGATATGTCGAATTCCAATTTGCATGAAATGGAGATTCAAGAGTAACCCTACAGATCAGACTGCATGTGTATCCGCTCAGACCGCCTAGTTAGCCCGTTGGTCGAGTGCCTAGCGTACACGCCTAGCACCGACTAACCGCAAAACTCGGGTTTGATTTCCGCCGGCATTTGTGTGATGAACATTTAAATGTCTGCATTTCCGGGTCTGGGTGTTTATTAAATTCATTCTGGCATTTATTTAAGCATTTCTATGTACTAGAATCATTGACTAACATCCATAACACAAGCATATAATTTGCTTACTTTGAGGTTAGATGCGATTTGTGTAACTTGTCCAGAGGTATTTTATATTTACTAGCGGCCTGCCCCGGCTTCTCACGGGTATAAAATATACATATAAACTTTCCTCTTCTAACACTTTATCTATTAAAAAAACGCATCAAAATCCGTTGCGTAGTTTGAAAGATTTAAGCATACAAAGGGACATATGCGCAGAGAACGCGACTTTGTTTTATACTATGTAGTGATTATCAGCTTACACTTCGCCTGTTCCGCTACCATTATGTGATCCGTACAATCTCAATTCGTATCACTAATGTGTTCGTCATTTTGAGGTGTGTACATTGTAAGACTTAGCAGACATCTATTTTTTATCTAATCTAAATCTTTTGATAGTAAAAAATTACGCAATTAAAACACATACGAAAATTGATGCGTTATCACCACATATTAATTCATTCATTCAGTCATAAAACAAAGTCCGTTTTTCGCTGTTTTATCCCTATGTATGCTTGAATATTATCTTTAACAATTTTCCTATTCTCTCAACATTTTTTCAGCTTTTTTCTACATTTCTTATGAACGAACCTTCTCCCGACTATAAATAATACAACATAAGAAGAATTACTAAAATTAGTAAATTTAATCAGTGGGGCTATTCAGTATCTTTTTAGTGATGATCACTGAGTAAAGTGTACATTAAACAGCTGTCAAATGACGTGTTTGCTATCTCATGTGACCCACAGAAATACAACAGAGATAGCAAATACAAAACACGTCATATGACAGCTATTTAATGTACACTCCCCGTGTTAGCTCCTTTGTAGAATAGACCATCTGCCATCCTGTGCCAGGCAGCTCGTAAAAGGCGAGCATGGGCTTGCCGTCACTAACACCGTGATATCTGACTAGGCTGTAGAGTTTCGGAGCGACTCACCGGGATTGGTACCACCGCCTTAACGTGTTCCGGTTCGGAAGGTAAGGTAGCCGTAAACTTACTTGTGCTCGAAGTCTAACATCCAGGCCTCTGGTTGGCAACGCACCATTACCACCTTTGGTGTCTCTAGGCGGCGGGAATTTCTTACCATCAGGAAATCCGTCTGCTTGTTTGCCTTCCAATGTCATAAAAAATAACCACTTTACCAAGTGATCGTCTCTAAAAAGATACTGAATAACCCCGCAGAGGTGTTGCGATGTTCGCGCAAAATGGCGGTTCATTTTTATGTGTATAAGATAGATTATCAAAAGTTATTGCTGAGTTACTGTTAACATAAATTGTGTTAGTTGATAAGGTCTAATCTGGATTATACACATAACTTATCATTTGCATCATTTGCTAAAAAATTGTTTATGCAAAACACCATTATGCGCCAATATCGTTATTAAAAAGTGGTCAAGTGCGAGTCGGACTCGCCTATGAAGGGTTTCGTAGCAGCTTATAGGTATATTATTACCGCCTCTGTGGTCTAGCGGTTCAGTTGTTGGACTTGACTGCATGAGGTCCCGGGTTCGAATCCCGGGTCGGGCAACAAAAAGAAAAATTGGGTTTTTCCATTTTTCTAATAAAAAAATGCTCTTCGGGATAGGATATTGTGCCCGGTTGTGGATAGGCTTGCCACCTATCACATTGTGGGACTTAGTATCTTCGGCTAGTCGTGGGTGCCCTGGTTGTGCCTCCTCGGCAGAGGTAGGCACCTCTTCGGGGATGTGGGAAGATACTTTTTTTTAATTTGGAGTGAGTCACCCTTGTCACTTAGATCCTAATGAAAAATATAGATGTTGGCCGATTCTCAGACCTACTTATAATGCTCATAAAATTTCATGAGAATCGATCAAGCCGTTTCAGAAGAGTTCCATTAAGCACACCGTGACACGATATTATATATTATATCTGATAAATTTTACAATGTCAACTTTACTTAATATTTCACAATATTACACAATGATTTTTATACTTTTTTAAATATTAATATGTGATAAGCACATCTCAAAGTTCAGTATTACATTTGCAATTATGTTAAAAGAGCAAATAAGTCATACTTATATAATCAATTAGTAAAGTAAGTTAGTATCTACAAGCCCACATCCCCGAAGGGGTAGGCAGAGGCACAGCCAGTACACCTACGACTAGTCGAAGACACTAAGTCCTACAATGTGAAAGGTGATAAGCCTATCGTCAACCGGGCACATATCCAATCCCGAACAATATTATTTTTATTACAAAATTGGAAATGCCATATTTTCTTTCTGTTGCCCGACCCGGGATTCGAACCCGGGACCTCATGAAGTCAAGTCCAACACTTAGACCGCTAGATCACAGAGGCGACAGAGAGAATATAATAAATGCGGAAATTTATGAGAAGTTGATCGTCTCAATAGTCTTATGTTCCGGTGTTGAGTTATCTACATGAGGTCTTACGTTCGGTTATTGGGTCGGACAACACAAAATGAATTTTTCCAATTTTTCTTACAAGAAAAAACGTGGTCTACTACATTTTTAAAAGATTTTGTACGAATTGAGAAATAACATCATAACCTGAAATCATGACATTTTGCTAATATGAATTAACTAGGCGTTTGATTTTTTTAAGAGAAAACTTCTTTAGTTGCGTAGCGCAGTTTTTTTGGAATAAACTTATGAACTCGCGTCAGGACACGTGGCCTGAAAATTCGTAAGATGGCGCAGGGCGTCTGCGCGAATGTCCGTGTTTTATATATATATATATATATATATTGTATCCTACCACATAAATGATTGTACTTTTATACTGGTAATTAAAGCCATTCGTGCAAAATTATTCCCTAACCATTCCAAATATCAAGTTTTCACTTCTGCCAGCACTCCCGGAGTGCAACATTCAAATTAATTGGAATAACAAATTACATTAAAAAATACCACCTCTTTACTATAGGTGTTAGTGATACGTCTTATTAGAGACACAACTCACGGAGCGATTTTTACCCGCGCCCGCGGTGATTGCGGTTTTGCAATTTTATTTCAAAACTCACGAGATGGATAATTTTTGCGGTACCACAGCTGCCACGGTTGAAATTATCGCCACAAACTTGGTGGTTTATTATCGCGCGGCCGGCGGTTGCGGTTAAATAATCAGTACAAATAGTA
>NJDD01000645.1:129053-141633 GCA_002245505.1 Calephelis nemesis
GCCCCCTTACCTATCCCTGCCGCCATAACGTCAATGCTTGCTTTTGACGTGTTCCGGTTGGAGGGTAAGGTAGCTGGTAAATTGACTTTTGCTCGAGGCCTTACATCCCGGCCTCAGGTTGGCAACGCATCATTACCACCTTTGGTGTCTCTAGGCGACGTGAACTTCTTATCATCAGGAAATCCGTCTGCTTGTTTGCCTTTTTTTCGTGGTAATGCGAAATGTTTTTAATTAATGTAACGGAATTAACGGCCGGAATTATTAAGTATATAATACGTCCCTAATGTTTCAAAAATGTATTTAGTAAGAAGTATTCGTAAAGCTGTTAAACTCACAACATAGGTAGAATGTAGGTACATACTAACCACTATGTACTCGAATATGTACAACTATAGCGTAACACACGGCTGTTAATACCTTTTTAAGGGCTATGAAGATTTTGGCTTACCTACTGTTCGGCAATTTGTTTTTTTTTTCAAAATTGCGTTCACTGAATATTTTTTTTCAAAAATGTATAGCTAATATCAAAACAAATAAAAAATATTCTTAAAAAAAACTCCTTAAGTGTCACATTCCGAAGATAAAAACAACTAAAGTTTTGCTACTAAAGGTTACGACTTTACGAGGTTCAGTTTAGACAGGTTTAAACTATAACTTTGGGAGCTCATATCTTCGAAATGTGACATTTTACGCGTTATTGTCTCTGATTATTTTTTGTTTGTATTGATGTTAGCTATCCATTTTTTAAAGATTTATTAGTGAACGTGATTTTGAAAAAAAGAATGGCGGACAGGTAAGCCAGGCTTCATTCAACAATTTTTTGCCTCTTTGATGATATTTTCCGTGTGCCCCATGCACAGCGTTGAAGCTTCGTGTTCGCCATATTGAAGTAAGCCTCGCGTGCATTAATGACGTCATTAACTCTGATTTGTGCGTAGCGTGTTTGTGGATTGGAGTGGACGTTTTATGTGCGTTTTATTATGGAACTAGCACGTCATCAGTCTATCCATGTGTTGCAGTTAGGGTTGCCACCTTGTTCTTTTCCAATAAAAGTACTTTGGTTATTAGGGGGTACAAAAAAAGTACACAGTATCAGAACAAAGTACACTTTTATTTTATTTATTTAAGAACTGAAATATTGCACAAGAAGAAGCACGTGTATATAATTAGAAGGATCAATAAATTTCATTTAACGAAAAAATACTATTAAACTTTACGAAATCCAATAAAATCCAAATTATTAAAAGTAAAGTATTTTCTGTACTTTATTTTTCTTATTAGATTTATATAGATTTAGATAGATTTCTTATTAGTAGAGTACAATTACCTGAAATAAACTACTATAATTTATTATAAAGTACAAGTAGTAGAAGGCAACCCTAGTTGCAGTGGAACCGCGCATAATTAAGATTCCTTCACTCTTTTAAGGTCCTCAGTCTACACTGCCAAATTCACACACTGTCTCATCTATCTGGACACTATAGCGATCGCGGTATCAGGTTGACAACGCACCATACCCACCTTTAGTATCTCTAGAAGGCATACATTTCTTACCATCTCCTGATTGTTAGCCTTCCAATATCATAAGAAATTATCATACTACATGTATAATTTGTTTGCTTTTTAGCCTTCCAATATCATAAAAAACTATCTATGGTGTCTAGAGATTATCTCTTAGCGTCAATTTCAATAATCTATCTACAGATTAGGGTTTTGTTGCTAAGTCACTGTAACGTTCTGAAATTATACTAAAATTTAAAAAAAAATTACCCCAGACGTATTTCCATCTGCAATGTAGCTTAGAAAGAGTCCGTTTCTAAACAAAATTATAACGGTATCCGCATTGAAATCGGTACAATTATTAAGAAGTTATGATGGCGTAGACAAACACACATATACATACACACATATTTACATACACACACGCACGCACATACACGTACACGCACAGAAAGATAGTATGACGTATACTTATAAGTCAAGTATATTTGATATTTTCCTTGTCCTCGCTTGGTAAAACTTCCAAATATTCATATTTTTAAAGCTAAAACTTAACTTACTTACTTTAAAACCAGTAGGCTACAAAACAGCGAAAGCAGTAGGCTAACAAAATAATAAATTATAAGTTCTACGTAAAACAGTATAAGTGTTTCTTTGTTTAAAAATATAAATAGTATAGTTAAAAATAAAACTGGTTGCCTGGCAACTGATCTGTAGCAGTCTGATCTCGTATCTTGGTTAGGTTATAGAAAATAGTAATAAAACATAAGAAAACAGATAAACAACCTCTCTTTTGGCGCTCATCTTTCGAATTTTGTATATTTTTAACTAAAACAAAGAAAAACCACTACATTTGAGTGAGAGGCTGGCACTTGGGTGACATCTTGAAACAAACCACTGACACATTGCATAAGAGGCACAGAATATACGAGTATGTAAGTGTTTTTATAATTCACGTAAAAAAATGTTACCAGACTTAAAGAATTAATCTGGCTAACATCTTAAGATCAACAATTATTCTTAAACTTTTTTTCTTTATTTTCTTTGGTTTGGTATTTGTTTAAAGTAAAATCCTCAGATTAAAGGAGTATGTCTCTATTCCGTCACATTCGATCTTGTGACTAGAAAAAACATGGTGTCTTCACGTCTATTTTTCGAAATGACACTCACGGTTAACCGAAGATACCTAATCCCACAGCTAGTTAGCTTACGGTAGTTAGGGTTAAACTTAATTATATTAAAAATTTTTGTTAAAATATCAAAACAGAATATGTTATAAATATTAATAATAAATTTGTATATCTTTAAAGATATTTGCACACTACAACGTGGTAGAATATGTTGGTATTAACAAATACATATTTAACACACATTTTAGCCAATAAATAAATTTTCAAACAATTAAACTATAAGTTATAAATTTAAATAATTGGCTTGAAAGTTAAAGCATACATGTATAATTAAATATTTTTTTATAAGTATTAAAATATTCGCACACCAAAATACGGTAAAATATGTTAATATACTTAAATACTTTTGTAACATCTCGTTTACACATATTCCGTTTTTATAGGTTGCAAGCCTATCGCCAACCAGGCTTGCGCCCGTTGGGGCTATTCAGTATATTTTTATGATCACTGGGTAAAGTGTTGGTCCGGGCTCTCCCCGTGTTATTCCGGGTTCCTTTGTAGAATAGACTATCTGCCTTCCTTGCCAGACAGCTCGTAAAAGGCGAGCAAAATGCTCACCGTCACTAACACCGTGAATTCTGACTAGGTGGTAGAGTTTAGCAGCAACTCGCCCGGTTTGGCACCACCGGCTTTCCTATTCCTGCCGCCATAACATCATGACGTCTTCCGGTTCGGAGGGTAAGGTGGCCGGTAAACTTACTTTTGCTCGAGGCCTAACATCCCGGCCCCAGGTTGGCAACCACCTTTACCACCTTTGGTGTCTCTAGGCGGCGTGAATTTCTTACCATCAGGAAATCCGTCTGCTTGTTTGCCTTCCAATATCATAAAAAAAAAGTGTTCATCAAATAACTGCCAAATGACGTGTTATATATTTGCTATCTCTCTTATATTTCTGTTGGTCACATGAGATAGCAAACACGTCAATTGACAGCTATTTGATGTACACTTTACCCATTGACCATCACTGCAAAAAAATACATAATCAGCTCTCAGTACCGGGTAAAGTCGTATGACGTATCTATGGGAAATTTAAAAAACATATTTTGAGTTGCTCGGAATCAAACCCGGGACCTCATGCAGACAACGCTGGACCACTAAACCACATGACATCGTCTGTCACAAATAAGCACATTAAATTACAAGTTTGTATAAATATAAGCTCACTTAATTTTATGTATTTAATTAATACATACCACATATTACAAAAGATGTCAGTTCAGTGCCATGCCATATTGTGATTAGCAAAGAAAATTTGTTCAAAGCAGGTCAGGTCTTAAAAAAGTGTTTGTACAATGGAATTCCACCCAATGTCGAAGATAACAAATACAGATTCCAAAAAAAAGAGTTAAAGATTTACCAGTCACTAATACCGTGACCTTAATTTGGGGAAGATTCGTTATTGATTCGTTCGTTTTATTGGTGCCATCATTTATTTTATTGCCCTTGCTAACGGGCTGCGACAACCCCGTCGCCTACTGGTGGGCATGTTTCCAAAAGTGCAATCAGTCACTACTAGGTGGTATTAAAAATGGCCATTCTTAAAACTGGACTATCTTAGGCGCAAGTACCTTATTTTCGTTATGAGTCTTAATATCCCCTAAACAGCTTCTAATAAAATGGGAATAAAGATTTCTGTGTATATTCTTGACTGTTTACCCAGAACACAAATCTGTGCGAGCCGATGTGTGTCGCCGGTTGGAAACAAAAGAACTGCTTCACATTTGTCGTTCAAGCGACATGTTTTCCACTTCTGTAAAGTCATTCGGAGTTTTTGTAACGGAAAAACAGGCCAATGAAGTATTGCACTTTGGCCACCTATTTTGAGCTTTGACGTTTAACCCGCGTCATATTATAGAAATATTCCAATGTATCTCAACGCCCATATCCTCGAAGCGGTAGGCAGAGGCACAACTAGGATACCCATAACTAGCCGAAGACACCAAGTCCAATGTGATAGATAACAAGGCCATCGCTAACTGGGCACATATCCAATCCCGAGCAATTTTTTATTGAAAAATAGGAAAAAACGCATTTTTTTTGTTGCCCGGCCCGGGAACCGAACACCGGACTTCAAGAAGTCAAATCCAACACCTGGACCGCTAGACCACAGAGGGGATTCTAATATAACATAAATGTAACATAAAAATATCTATCTATGTAACATCTCACAAAATAAATCGTAAAATACAATATAATACAATTACTCATTATTGTGCACCAAATACAAATAAATAACAAATACATTAAAATAACTTAAACAAAGAAGATACACAAAGGCGGCCTTATCGCCAAGGCAGCGATCTCTTCCAGGTAACCCTAAATTATGGAACAAGGCTTAACGAGATACTGTACAATGATGGTCTTAAAAATATAAAAATGCATCTAATACTAGAGGTCACAAATCATTCTAAAATCAGAAGCTTGTTTTAATTAAGTATTAGTACTTAAAACAAACAAGAAAAGTCAAATACAAACTACATTACAGTGAATGCAGAAAGTGACGCTTTAACATACTTTTGAAAATATGAATATTTAGAGCTCTCCTGATATCTACGGTGAGAGAATTCCAAAGCCTCAGTGCTTACATTATAATTATAATATAATATATGTATGAATTTTGCAAAATAGCATAATGTAAAAATAATTGCAAACAATATATTGTATTTGAAAATGAAAAGGTTAAGCAAATGTACTTGTAGGTACATTCACACATACAGCAGGTGCATTCTTTATGGAAATAATATTATTACAGAGTAATAGGGTCGAATTCGGATGAAGTGTTCCCGATGTTGATCCAGGCTCATTTGCAGAATTCACGCCGCCTAGAGACCGCCTGAGGCCGGGATGTAAGGCCTCGTTTGGATGGGATGTAGCTAGTAAACTTACTTTACTTTATGGTAAACTTACTTTCCTTTATGGTAAAGTAAGTTTACCAGCTACATCCCTTCAGGCCTTCGAACCGGAACACGTCAAAAGCAAGCACTGACGTTATGGTGGAAAGAATAGATAAGGCGTAGGTACCAATCCAGGTGAGCCGAAAACATAACAAAACATCCACTATTTCGTTTTAGTATCTTCACGCCCATATCCGAGAAGAGGTAGGCAGAGGTTTAACTAAGGCACCCACGACTAGCCAAAGACACTAAGTCCCACAAGATAGGTGGCAAGCCTATCGCCAAACCGGCACAATTCAAATCCCGACCAACATGTTTTTTTATTAGAAGATTAGACAAACCAAATTTCCTTTTTGTTGCCTGACCCAGCAGTCAAACCCAGGACCTCGTGCAGTCAATTCCAATAACTGAACCGCTAGACCACAGAGACGAATTAGTTTTAAGTTCGGTATTACGACACGTGTGCTATAATCAGAACAAATTCCAACGTTACCGGCCACATTCTGATCGCTACCTTCGATTAGAAAGGTTGAATTATAATTTATTATAGGAATGTAGCCATTGAAGTAATATCCAAAAGTACTGCAGTATTTAAATTAATATTTTATTACAAATGTCAAATTTATAATAATACCAAAATTTAAAATTTTTAATAACCCCTGACAAAAGTTTAATGTTATGTAGCTAGAAACCGTCCTCATCAGCTTTCAAACAAAACAATTAGATCGAAATCGCTCCATCCGTTCATAACTTATGATGCCGCAAACACGCACATACGTTAAACTCCCCTTTTTTTGAATCGTGGGTTAAAAACAAAACGAGATTTATTACGCGAGTTTAAAGTTATTTATCTCATTCTCTAAGCCCATTTGGATATCGCAAAAAAGTAGACAATACTACTCTTTAATATTCAAAATATCTTTTCTTGTAAAAATTACACAAAAGCGTCGCTTTATTTGCATTTGAGAAAAAAAACAAACAAATAAACATAAACACACTTTCGTAGCTAAAAGTACTAGCCCACTCGGGAGCTTTGTCAACTTGTCACTTTATACTCCATGCCTACCTTGCAGAGATACTTATGGGGAAAAATGACTTTATGTTAAAAAAAGATTGTTATTTATCTGCAATTTATAAAATTAAAAATACATGTAATATGTAAAACATATACCATAGCAAAACAAGAATAAATTAAATTGGACTACTCGTAAATTAGTTATTGCCAAACCGTTTTATCTTTTACCTCTTTTCCACGGGAACCCCTTTAGTAAGCGGGATGAAAAGTATCTTCTAACCTTCCTCAAAATATAAAGTACCTTCTACCTAAATTAGTTACATTTCGTTACGATCGGTTAAATAAATTCGGCGTTAATCGCAGTCGGTAAAAAGACAGACAGACAAAATTCTAAGAATGCTAGGAATGTGTTCTGCGCCAGTGCCAGTGGCCAGCGCCTATTTCTACAGATTTATTTTAAGTGTTGCGAAATAAATCAAAAATTCTCTATTTTTATCATAACTTTTTATGAACACTGAAATGTTTTATTTTTAAATTTTGCGTAAAATTAAAAAAAAAAAGTAGATTGACTGTTTATAGATTAACAAGATGAATTTAACTCCTCGTTAACAGTAATGTGTTACAAAAATTAATTATTTTGTGGACACATAATGACACATTTTGGCAAAACATTACTTCTTATAATACTGATTGATATGTTCCATTTATATAATAATATAAGTTTGTGTTGTGGGATACCAGGTAGGAATGAAGTTCCTTTGGCTAATGTAGAATCGACACAATCCATGAGTATATACTATGCATCTGCGGGGTGGAGTAAGGCAGAATAAGAAAGGTATTATACACTACTCGCTTGTGTATACGACTGTCGCGCCTGCGCACGTCTCATTTAACGGTTTTATTCCACGGATTTTTTCTTACGGTTTTTATTATCTCATTTTTTTTCAGTTCGATCGCGGCAACTGTCGCGCCTGCGCACATCTCTTTTAATGGTTTTATTCCACTGTTTTTTTCTTACGGTTTTAACTGTCACATTTTTTCAGTTCGGTCGAAAAAAGCCTATCTCCTCCAAGCCTGCCGTAAGGAACTTCGATCCAATAAATAGACGTGTATTTGCAGTAGTAGCTGTAGTGTAATTTCTCAATACCAACTTCACTTTATACCAACAATAAATCTAAAAGACATAATTTTTGTAATGATAACAACGATATACAATCCCTGCGAGATCAATACGAGTGAAAGTTTGCTTGTTACACTTTCACGCGAAAACTACTTAACCAGTCCTCATAAAATTTTGTACACATATTCTTCGAGGTATTATTAAAAGTTACATAGGAAACTTTTTTATTGACTTAAATGCAAACAAAGCCGCAGATAAAAGCTAGTTAATATAAATCATATCATTGCATAAACGAAACCAATTTATTAAACCACGTAAAGTGCTTATAACATAAAATACTTATAGCGAAACTTTCATAGAAAGTGCGTTGTCATGAATTCGAAAATAACCTCTGATTTTCCAAGGTAAAAATAGGTCATATGCAGACGTAATCAGCATCTCAAACAACAGAGGGGAAAAACAATGAAACTTTCAGACAACCTACATCTCGAGTAGTCGTCAAAGGTGGGAGTTATGTCAGTGTAATGAAGCTTAATGTTTCAAAGACTAAATATCATATAGTCCAAGGTTCGTAGCAAACAATGGTGCGTAGAGCGATGGTGTTCATTGGCAAGTACGGGTATGCGGTGGGTCCGCGCCCCGTAGCGCCGTAGCCTCGTAGCGCNCTTGCCAACCGCCCGCCCGCCCCGACTCGAACACGCTGATCCAATGCGTCTAATATTTTACTATCAAAATTATTAATACCTTAACAACGTATATCATGTATCTTAAAACAACACTCGCAGTGCCTTCGAATGGATCGTTTGTTTCTAAAACTGAATGTGATTTTAAGTGTATTTTAAATCAATGAAGTTTGGTGAAAAGGTAGCTAAGTGAATAAGTTGTTTTCGAACGCAATTGCTTAAGTTGTAATAATAAAAGGATGGTCTGATGTTTACAAAAATGTAACATGGCAACGAATGCTATGTGATCAATTACATTTTTAAAGATAAGTTAGTGGTGTTTTATTGGAATTAAAAATGAAAAGTGATCTTAATTTTTTAAAAACCATTTAATATATTATTGACTTTTGTTTTATTCACTTGATAATTAACTTTGAAGAGAATTCAAAAAAATCTCAAAATTCGTTAATAAATTAACAGCAGTAATCTTAAAGTTTATTTTAAAATGAAATGAGTAAATTTTATTAAATATTTTAGATATCCACTCAATGGTTATTTAAAACAAAAACATTGAGATTTGAACAATAAAAAGAATAATAAATTGTTACAGCTAATAATTTTGGAGTGCAATGATATATTTCTTATATATATCAAATAAAGCTGTGTAATTTTTTGTGTATAAAATATAGTTATTGAAATTTGTATTCTTTTAACTAAAGTTTCAGGTAAACTTTTGTTTTAGATTTTACGTTATTTTTTGTTTTCTGGTGAATAACGATTAATAACGATTAAATACGAAGAGATAATATCGAGATCATAGGCTGTGACTTTCTAGAGTTATCAATAATGTTAGTGCAATTCCTACGTAAATATCAGTAATTATGTATTAAGTTAAGTAAATTTAGGAGAACAGTGTTCAATAATAATAAACCTGGCTGTCACTTGTGGTCATGGAAAACGGTGCCTTAAAATATGGGAGCAACTACAATAATGACATCGTCGAAGAAAAAGTGGTAAGAGATTGTTATAAAAGTAGGTAGTTTTTTCAGCATTGCATTTTAGTACACCACTTCACTTTCAAACATTTTTAATTTCTTTAATTTTAATCCTATATATATAGGGCAGAATATAATAGTCTTTGATCTGTGGTAATAATAACAAACATTTTCTAAGGCTTTTACTGCTCAAGGTGTATTGGAAGCAGTGACAATTTTGTTAAGCAAACACAACGCATGGAAGACAAACTCTATATTACATCCCTAAGGCAAGAAAATAAGAAATGCATCAAACCACAAGTAATTGTTTACGAAGGCAAAGCTGAGGTCAACAAACGTGTGATCTAAGGCTATCTTTTTTTACTGCACAAGGAGTGTGTGTATATTACTTAGCTGCCCGACTGAGACAAAAAATGACAATTTTATTAGCGCGTGGTACTGGTAAGTCGTCATGTTTTGCAGATAACCGGAGACGGAGGGCAGAAATAAACAAAACAGGTTTATGATCAGTTGTTAGCTGCTAGATATCCTACTTAGGATAAATACATGTTTTTTACACATACACATTTGTTGTGTATTTTTTTAAACTCAATACTTAATTGACAAGATAGTTCAAAAACCGCTTACGTGCAAGACGAATCTTGTTTTTTCTGTCTCCGGTATATAACTTAAAAACAAAATGTACACATAATATGTAATCTATTCGATTGCATTTATTATTCACACCAATAATAAATGCAAATAAATTCGAATTAAAATATACAATTAAAATTAAAATATACCAACAAAATAAATTTGGTCATGGGGATCAGTGTTGCTCTGGGCTCCTTTGCAGAAAAGACCATCTGCCTTACTGTCAAGCAGCTCGTAAAAGGCGAGCACCGGCTTACCGATTCATCTGACTAGGTGGTAGAGTTTCGCAGCGACTCTTCCGGATTGGTACCACTGCCTTATCTATTTCTACCGCCACCACGTTAGCTCTTGGCGTTGACAAATTCCGGCTTGGGGATAAGGTAGCCATTAAACCTACTTTTGCTCGAAGCCTAGGCCACAGGCTAGGCCTAATAGCACCTTTGGTGTCTCTAAGCACAGTGAATTTCTTAACATCAGGAAATCCGTCAGCTTTTTTTGCCTTCCAATATCATAAAAAAATAAATGCATACATTTTCATGTCATGACCTATCTGTTCCAAAAAGAACCATTAAACTCGGTTCATCAGCAGCGTAACATACATAAAATAAGTGTAGCCCATTTGACATCCTCCTCCTCTATGGAGTTAGTAGAAAATGTTTCATAAGTTAAAAATGTTTGAAAATGTTTTAAATGAGTTAAAGATAAAAAAAATATTTTGCACTAGCTTCTGCCCGCGACTCCGTCCGCGCGGATGTCGGTCTTCGCGTGATAAAACTGAAAAATTAAGATTTTTTTTACGTATATTTCCAGGATAAAAAGTATCCCATTTTATGCCCAGGATAATAAGGTCTAATTATACCAAGTTTCATCGAAATCAAACCGTTAGTTTTCACATGACGCCTGAACATACAGACAGACAGACAGATAGGCAGACAAAAAAAAAATTAATCACATATTTGTAGTTGGTATCGATCCAGTAGCACCCCCTGCTATTTATTTTTTCAATATTTTTAATGTACAGAATTGACCCTTCTACAGATTTATTATATGTGTAGATTATTGAAGGATAGTTAAATATATAACCTGACTGCTAAGCTTATTTCGTGATGGAGGGATTGAGAATCATCAATCACCTCCCTAAACGCTAACGCAGATTAGTGACACTTAACGCATCATTAATGACGAAACCGTTATGAAAAATCGAGAATAGCTTTTTCATATTCCCTGAAAATCAATTTGTCGTAATCTACTTTTATCCGAAGGGATTTTTACGTGTGCCGGAGGCAAAGAAGACATAATGACCAAAAGTAATGTAACGTACAGTAGTACGTTCGGCTATATTCGTCAAGCTTCGGAAATCCGAATTTAAAGATATCTATAGAGTTGTTATTATCATTTCACTTAGGTTTAGATTAGGTCAGCCAATCCAAAAATAAAAGTCTAAAGTGTAAAAAGAGTTAAAAGTGTAATGCCGAAGCGCATAAGTTAAATAATAGTTAATTATCCTTAATAAATTAGAAAGTGTGTCTGTCAGGTCTACCACATACGTTCAAAATCCCGTTATAGGATTCCTTTTCGGAAAACCGAAACTAAGTTTCGGCCATGATACATCCTCACAATTTCCATACGACAAACTAGGTACTCTTTGTAGCATGTATTTCTACACATTTCTATGTACTTGTACATAGAATTGTGTAGAAATAAAGAAAAAAGAAAGAAGAAAGGCATGTATTTCTACGTTTGAAATGCCGTTTCGATTTTTCCGTACCAAATCCGTTCCGTACGAGTTCCGTTCTGACCACCTCGTTGGTCGACTGGCTAGCGTACACGCCTAACTACATCGAGCAACCGCGAGGCTCGGGTTCGACTCCCGACGGAGGCAGACATTTGTGTGATGAACATTTAGATGTCTGCATTTCCGAGTCTGGGTGTTTGTTAAATTTATTCTTGTATATATTTAAGTATTTTCTATAATAAATTCGCACCCTCAGTAATATAAGGGCACTGTCCAAATAACAACTTTTTTGGGAAATCGTGTTTTAAGATACAGTATTTTTTTTCGATATGATTCATGTGTTAAAACATATATAAATACCGAATCATTTTTTTCTTTTTTTTTCTTTCCGATAGTGCTAGCTAGTAGAGAATATCATTTTGTGTCTTTAATAATAATAATAATAAATCATCTTTATTTCACACAAACCTACAAGAGGCACTTGTGACGGGTCTATATAATAATTTATTATTATATAGACCCGTATTTATTATTTATTATTCAAAATCCCAGTATTCCAAAATTTTTACTTGGTGGGCCCAAGGTTATACTACTGAAGGTGCTATATATTAGAATCGTTAACTAACACCCATAGCACAAGTATATAATTTGCTTACTTTGGGGTAAATAAAAAAAATATATTATATATATGGTGAGCTTGAAGTTCGCTACACACATATACATTTGGAACAATTCTGACACATCACTAGTATCTATACTACCCAGAGCCTTTACCATGAGTGAAGGCTCAGATATTAAGGTACATGCCTAATATGTCTCTAATGATAGAAATATGT
>NJDD01000645.1:144221-164726 GCA_002245505.1 Calephelis nemesis
ATCTCATATCATAAAGAGAATGGTGTGCGTGTTCGGTGAAACCCCGTTCCCCGTGTTGGTCCGGGCTCCTTTGTAAAATAGACCATTTGCCTTCCTGTGCCAGGCGGCTCGTAAAAGGCGAGCATAGGCTTACCGTCACTAACAACGTGACATCTGACTAGGTGGTTGAGTTTCGCAGCGACTCGCCCGGATTGGTACCACCTATTCTTGCCGCCATAACGTCATGACGTGTTCCAGTTCGGAGGGTAAGGCAGCCGGTAAACTTACTTTTGCTCGAGGCCTAACATCCCGGCCTCTGATTGGCAACGCTCCATTACCACCTTTAGTGTCTTTAGGCGGCGGGAATTTCTTACCATCGAGAAATCCGTCTGCTTGTTTGCCTTCCAATGTCATAAAAAAACAATAAATAAATATCTTAAAGAAAAAATAAAAAAGTTATGTTTTGTGCAGAAAGGTTTTTGTTTTTAATAATCCGTTTGTTGCCAATAAAATGCGAAGCGACGATACATGATGATAAGGGCCGTTAAGCATCGACTATAAAAAATAATATTTGCTCCATTAAAAGCGGCGAGAGATCAATGCGAGTTGCAACCCATGTGGTACCAAATGTTGCCATATTTTTAAATACTGTCATATAATGCTGATAATGAAGAATCCATATAGACTAGTGTAGTGTAGTGTAAGGTAGTGTCAAAACGAATGCTTCAAGTTCACAATATAGAAGTAACTTGAACTTAGGTAATGGAAATTAAATAAAATGAAAATTATTTTTTGTCGAAATATGTATGTTAAAAAGTTGTGACAAATATATTTAAGCAACTTAGACTCTACCACGTTGTGGTGTGCAAATATTTACATAATATTGAAAGAAATGAAATATTTACACATCTTTTAATATTTAAATCACAGCGCTTATTTATTTTGTAATAAATATCTTATTTATATTTTTAATAAGTGTCATACTTTTTACAAATAACATTAAAGTTAAAAATCCTATCGACTGTACACTACCATCCTTTCCAAACCTAGCCAGTCAGGAGAATAAAAGGCAATACAAACTCCCCAGCTACCAGGCCTTACCTGTGTGCCTTTTATTACCACCGTTTACTAAAAACTAAGGATTTAAGACAATAAACTAGTGGATTAAATGAAATGAAAATTTATTTTAAGATTATTAAGTAATATGCATGCATACATAAACCTTCTCTATATACCACGAAGAGATAAATTTAACATATTTAAAATAAATTAGTTAAAGTAAATTGCCAGAAGCTTAATACAAAAAATACTGAGAATAAAATATTTTTTTAGCTAACGTTTAAAGGATAGTTAAGAGGGAGATTTCCTTATTAGTACAGTATTGTAGTAACAAACTAAATTGACCGCCTCGTTTGGTCGAGTGGCTAGCGTACACGCCTAACTACGCCGACCAACCGCGAGACTCGGTTTCGATTCCCGTTGCGGGCAGGCATTTGTGTGATGTACATTTAGATGTCTGCGTTTCCGGGTCTGGGTGTTTATTAAATTTATTCTTGTATCTATTTAAATATTTCTATGTATTAGAATCTTTGACTAACATCCATAAGACAAGCATATAATTTGCTTACTTTGGAGTTAGATTCAATTTGTGTAACTTGTCCAGAGATATTTATTTATTATTTACTAGCTGGCCCAGCGAACTTCGTTTCACCGGTTCAGTATGGGATATTATAAAGTATTATTTTTCCCATGTTCCCTGCAACTTTCCCCGTTTTTTTCTTCGTAACAACCTTCTCCTGACAATAAGTAACAAAATAAAAAAATAATTAGTCAAATCGGTCCAGTCGTTCAGAAGTTATGCGCTTACCAACACATTTAGCGATTCATTTTTATATTACAGATAGATTACAGACAGCATTTCGTAGCCTATAGCCTGACGCGTTTAAGATTTTGCTAAAAAACCAGTATGACAAAAGATACGTTGTGTAGCTTACAAGTATATGTATTGTTGCAAAGTAAAATAAATGTAATCCTTTGTACCAATTGTTTCGCCCCAAAAATAAACTACACAAGTACATTTTTATGTATATATAAACTGCGAGTCACGTTGTTTGTCCGCGACGGACTCTTAAACTACTTAACCTATTTCAATCATATTTGCACACCGTGTGCAGTTTGATCCAACTTGTATAGGATAGCTTACATCTCAATTTAAGATCAAAAAATTACCATCCGAGCGAAGCTGGGACAGGCAGCTAGTAGAAATATTAAGACAAAAAAAAATAAAAAAATATTAAGACAAAAAAAATAATTTAATAAATACACAAACCCCAAAATACATTCATCTATTACATGTCCCTATTGAATTTGAGTGTAGTCTATTATCTTCGTTGTTAGGAGTAAAGGTGACTGACCCTCGACCACTTGTGAGCCGAGTTCAAACGTACTTTTTTTTCAAATTCCATACCTAAACGACTGTAACCTATACTTATAAAATAATGTCCTGACTGACCGAGAAAAGGCTGTCAGAGTTACAACCATGAAATTTAGTGAGTAGAGTCGACCCAATAACGACGGAATTTTGAAAATTCTATCCCTGAAGGGGTGAAATAGGGGTTGCAAGTTTGTATGGAAGACCGTCATTTTTTAAGTTAGAAATATGAAACTTTATTTTTGGACTACTTATTGAAAATGAATAGATACGTATTTAAGCGTTTTTTTTTTTATTTCTGTCCCTCAAGGGTGAAATAGGGGTTGAAAGTTACTATGAAAGTCCCTATTACATACATACGTACATATCTTCACGTCAAGTCCCTTACAGGGTAGGCAGAGAGTATAGAGTGCCAGACTTTACGATCCTGACAAACCTGTCTCGCTTCCTTTTCATTCATTACCCTTTTCATATAAGCACGCCGGTTTCGGAGGCTCTTGACACCTCCCTCGGATAATATCCAAGTGATCTGATCTTGGAATGTCAACATTGGTCTACATCCATCCACACTCGCATTATATATCTGCTTTGTAAATCTTTCATCTGTCATTCTTTTCACATGACTGAACACAAGAAGTATGCCTTTTCGCATTTTAACACTAACACTTTCTTTCAATCCCACTCTTTCTCGTATGTGAAAGTCTGGTGTGAAAAACCTTTCACATTTAAGTACTTATTAATGTGCTATAATCAGTAAATATTTTAACTGCTATGCGAACAAAGCCGCGGGTGACCACTAGTGAGGGATAAAAGGCAATGTTAAAATAATAACTATTCAACACTGGCGAGGCCATGATTAAACAGATAGTAATATTATAAATGCAAAAGTTTTTCTGTTTTACATTTTCACAGTTAAAGCTCTGGACTGATGTTGAAATAATTTTATGTGCATATAGTTAAGAACCGAGATCAAACATAGTCTACTTTTTTAAAAAAATTAATAAATAAATACCCCCTGGATAAGTCACACAAATTGAATCTAACCCCAAAGTAAGCGAATTATATGTTTGTATTATGGGTGTTGGTCAACGATACTAATCTATATATCAATAAGAGTTATTCATCACTATTATTACTTATAGTTTATGTGTAGTGGAAGTGCAGAACGCTAATATTTTTCAATAATAATGCTTATAAAGTACATTAAATCAATAAATAAAACATTACCCACACTACCATGCATTTGACACACACAAACAAATATATTGATGATAACGATAAAAAATCACAGACGGCGCACCATACAGTATGGAAACAAAGTAGTTGGTCTTGAGAAATTAAGATGGCGTTCTTATCATCAATATCTTAAAATATAAAATGGTTGAATTTCGACCAACGAGCGACCACTAGTACATAGAAATACTTGAATAGATACCAGAATAAATTTAATAAACACCCAGACCCGGTAATTTGGACATCTAAATGTTTATCACACAAATGCTTACCCCTGTCGGGGTCGAATCCGAGCCTCGTGGCTGGTCTGTGTAGTTAGGCGTGTACGCTAGCCACTCGACCAACGACTAAGTAAACGAATATCGATCGAAATTAGTATGCATAACAGTAATATGAAATTCATAAAGCAAGAACAACCAACAGAATTGTTTATTCATTCATCAGATTACAGGTATATGACAAAGACGATAAAATAAAATTTATAGACTGCTGTTATAATATATGTTATGATGGGGATTTCCAATTTAATGTCTATACATATAATAAATCTATAGAAGGGTCAATTCTGTACATTGAAAATATTGAAAAAATAAATAGCAGGGGGTGTTACTGGATCGATACCAAACCCAAACATGTGATTAAAAAAAATGTTTGTCTGTCTGTCTGTATATTCAGGCATTATTTACGTCTGTATGTTCAAACTTGGTATAATTATACCTTATTATCCTGGGCATAAAATGGGATACTTTTGATCCTGGAAAAATACGTAGAAAAAATATCTTAGTTTTTCGGTCGCAAGCTACCATAATATAAAATTGTAGATGGCTGAATTTGATATAATAATGAGATGAATGAAAGAATGAATGAATAGCAAAACATATGTTAATTATAATTTTTTCTAAACAAATTTACTCACTTTACTTTACTTTACTAGTATAACTGACGAAGTTTTTTTTATATCCCTGGACAAGTAACACAAATTGAATCTAACCCCAAAGTAAGCAGATTATATTATGCTTGTGTTATGGGTGTTAGTCAACTATATTAATACATACAGAGTAATACTTAAAAAGATACAAGAATAAATTTAATAAACACCCAGACCCGGAAATGCAGACATGTAATTGTTCATCACAAAGATGCCTGCCCCCGTCGGGAATCGAACCCAAGCCTCGCGGTTGGTCGCTGTAGATAAGCGTGTACGCTAGCCACTCGACCATCAAGGCGGTCATAGTATAGTTAATAAGTTTCGGGTATTCGTAATTATCTTCGACATTTCTAAAGGTTCAACCAGTTCAATTCGTCTAGACTTCCCATGGGCATGTCTTCATTCTAAGGGATAAATTATTTACAACCCTAGAGTGCTATTTTGAAATATCACATCTAAATTTGGAATCAAAATGGCTGTGTTTGTCTCGTCATACTGATTAATGTGACTTACAAAACATAACATCCAAAAATAGTATTAAAATGTATAAATCGTTAACACCTATTAGAACTTTAATATTAGTAGCCGGCCCCAGGACAGCGACGCACCTACAACATCTATGGTGTCTGTAGACTGCGATTATCTCTTACAGTCAGTAGAATCGCGTTCTTGTATGCTGTCATTGGACATAAACATATTTTCATGGTACACTTATATCTAATTATTAGATATACATTTTACAAAAGTAGCCTGCAAGTTTAATTCAATATCTTCAGAGCCTGTTAAAACAACATACATACATATCTTCACGCCAAGTTCCTTACAGGGTAGGCAGAGAGTATCGAGTGCCAAACCTCACGATCCTAACAAACCTCTCTGGCTTCCTACACATTCATTACCCTTTTCACATAAACGCACCGGTTTCGGAGTCCGAGTGATCTGATCGTGGAATGTCAACCTTGGTCTCCCCGGGTACCTACATCCATCCACATTCGCATTGTATATCTGCTTCGCCAATCTTTCATGTGTCATTCTTTCCACGTGACCGAGCCAGCGAAGCATGCCCTTTCGCATCTTAGCGCCAACACTTTCTTTCAATCCCACTCTTTCTCGGATCTCACTGTTACAAATGCGGTCACCGAGCGTTACAACCACAACAAATATACTACTAGTCGACCTGCCAAACTTTAATATCACTCGATACTCTCTGCCCCTGAAGAGAAGACTTGACGTGAACGTAAGTTTGTATAATGCAAGTTGTTCCGTATGTTTAAATGTAGCTCTTAATTTCGAATTTTAAGTTATTTAATCACTTTACACTGATCATTATTGTTTCGTCAGTAATTACTAAAAAAATATGATTTGGAAAAAATTACGGAACAATCTCCAAAGCATATACTATAAATTAAAAAACAACTGAATATGTAATTCAGTTCAGTCTAGGGGAGACCGAGGTGAGTTGTGACAGATGAGAGTTGTGACATCGTTGATTTTTTGGAACCTATTAACGGATATTGAGCTCACAATAGCGTAAGTTTATCAGTTCAAGTCTCGAGCTAACAAATGTGCACTATTCTAATTCACAAACACTTTTTACATTCCCAAAAATAGACGACGTGACAATTCTCCTCTGTCACAACTCACCTCGGTCTCCCCTACGCGTTAATCTATACTTATAAAATAACATCGCCTCTGTGGGCTAGCGGTCCGGGTGTTGGACTTGACTGCATGAGGTCTCGGGTTCGAATTCCGGGTCGGCCAACAAGAAGAAAATTGGATTTTTTCAATTTTCTAATAAAAAAATGTTGGTCGGGAATGGAAATGTGCCCGGTTGACGATAGGCTTGCCACCTATCACATTGTGGGACTTAGTGTCTTCGGCTAGTCGTGGGTGCCCTGGTTGTGTCTCTGCCTACATCTTCGGGGATATGGGCGTGAAGATACTTTATTTTTTATAAAACAACATGTCCTAATTGACTGATTTATGAGTTTTAAACAAGAGGAGGCAAACGAGCAAGTGGGTCACCTGATGGAAAGTGATCACCTCCGCCCACAGACATCCGCAACACCAGGAGTATCACAGATGCGTTGTCGACCTTTAAGGAATGAGTAGATACGCTCTTTTCTTGAAGGTCCCTAAGTCACATTTGTTTGGGAATGCCGCCTTAGGTAACTGATTCCACAAAGGTGTTAGGCGACGTAAAAGATGTCTTCGGAATCGCACAGTTGTAGATCGCCATGCATCAAGATTGAGCTAAGTTGAGCAAAAACTGTTAAGATTACAGCCATGAAATTTGGTGAGTAGGGTCGTTTTACTAAGAAGATACCCATCAAGGACGGAATTTTAAAAATTCTGCCCCTAAGGGAGTGAAATAGGGGTTGAAAGTTTGCATGAATTTTGCAACCTTCATTTTTTTAATTTGAAAATACGAAACTATTTATTTTTTTGGACTACTTATTAAAAATTAGTAGATACGTATTTAAGCGTTTTTAGAAATTCTACCCCTAAGAGGGTTAAATAGGTCTTAAAAGTTTGAAATGAAAGCCGGATGTAACAGCTAGTTAATTTTAAAACAAATTACGTTTTAAATTTACCCCTGTCCTATCCTCACCCAGAGAGAGAGAGAGAGATAGAGCGAGGGGATGAAACGGCAATCTTATAAAATACTTACTCGTCATTTTCCGTCAAATGTTAAAAATGACGAAGTTTACGTATAATTTTCGACTTTAACTGATATATCACTACATAGTATTATTCAAAGTCGGCTCTGTCACTTTGTATGCTAAAATCTGCAAAACTACAATGCAATGGATTTTGATGTATTTATTTTAACTAGTATTCGCCCATTGGTCGAAGTTCGACCATAATAAATTTTAATATCTTATTGTTAAGAACGCCATCTTCATTTTTAAAGACCAACTACTTTGTTTCTAAACTTTTTAGTGTGCCATCTGTTATCATCTTTTACCGTTATCATCAATATATTTGTTTGTGTGTGTGAAATGCATCATAGTGAGGGTAATGTTTTACTTATTGACTTAATGTACTTTATAAGCATTATTATTGAAAAATATAACCGTTCTGCCCTTTTCATACACAAACTATAAGTGTGCCAACTTTTATGCTCCTGCGTCCTAGCAATTTTCGTAAAAAGGGGTCCAAAGTTTTGGCATCACGTATATATAGATAGATAAAGTGATTGAAGAGGAAGGTTTATATGCATGAAGCCGGGCGGGCCGCCTGTTAAATATAAAACCAAATATTTCTATATATTATGACATTACATTATATGACATTCTTTCTATTATGACAGGTTGTAATAATCACACCCCTAAAATCCTGACTTCAATTAACCCGCTTCCACCAACAGCCTTCCTCGACTCCGCCTTTATGCGGTATATCGTCCATTTCACGTAAATTACATGGCTACTCGGCCTTGAGTTCAAATTGCATCTGTGAATTTTAAACTAATATTGATCTGGTAATAAGTATGCATTTGTCATGCATTTTATTGTACACTAAACCTGGCAAACTTCGTATCGCATGACTCATGACAATTCTAAAATTAGAAAATCGTTTATTTCCCCATAGGGCATAGACCATACCAAAAGACACTTTAAAGCTCGGTGAAGTTGTAAAAATCAAAAAAGTTTTTTCGGCATAAGAATCTTCTCTTAGCAATAGGTAACACAACAAAGAAGCTTTAGCAAAATTGGTAACTACGGTAAGCCTAATATTATTATAAAAGCGAAAGTTTTTATGTTTGTTTGTTACTCCTTCACGCAAAAACTGCTGAACCGTTTAAAAGTGATGGTACCAAATGAAATTTGGTACACACATAGAGAGCAACTTGTATTAACACATAGAATAGTTTTTATCCCGAAACAATGTTCCTGTAGTAACGTTCCACGTGGGTAACGCCGCAGGCAACGGCTAGTTGAAATATTACGTATAGATAGAGAACAAGCATGCGGCCCTCTTGTTAGTGGTGCGTTGCTATCCTAGTATTGACAGCATCATCGGTCGAGGGGTTAGCGTACATGCCTAACTCCACCTACTAACTGCGAGGCTCGGGTTTGATTCCCAAGGGGAATAGGCATTTGTGTGATTAAAATCGATGTTTGTTTTTCCGGGTCTGGGTATTCAATAAATTTATTCTGGTATCTATTTAAGTATTTCTATGTACCCATGTAGCGCGTCTCACAGATCACACGGGGACAAAAACAGTAACCACATGGAGTGGCCCGCCAGGTAAACGCTACAGAGGCAGACCCTACACTTGATGGGATGATGACATCAAAAGAATCGCAGGTCCGCAATGGATCAAAATAGCACGGGACAGAGAGAGATGGCAAGCCTTGGAGGAGGCCTTCACCGGAGAGGGTTCCTGATACATATATTATACTAGCTGCCCGTTCCGGCTTCGCTCGGATGGTAATTTTTTTACCAGAAATTGAGATATAAGCTATCCTATCTCTCAAGTTGGATCAAACTGCACATGGTGTACGAATTTCATTAAAATCGGTTAAGTGGTTTAGGAGTCCATTGAGGACAAACATTGTGACACGAGATTTATATATATATTAAGATTTGCAAATACATATAGGAATATTAGTTAAAAAAAAATTAGGTTATAAAGACTAGAGAATAAGTTGAAATGTATATAAAGTGAAATGTTGCAAGAAATAAATAAAAGCTAAAAAGTAATTATAATGTACCCATAAAACATGCATATAGTTTGCTTACTTGGGGGTTCAATCAATTTGTGTGATTTGTCCAGGGTTGTCTGGATAAGAGGCCATTTGAGCAAGTCTACTAGTTACTTGACCTTCCAACACTTACACGTTATCGGTAAGGCGGAGGTAACAGCCTGGGCAAGCCACATTGGTATACCACCTAACTATTACAAATACTAGCACATCTATAAAAAGTATCTTCACGCCCATATCCCCGAAGAAAAAGAGGTGAGAAAAAGAAGAAGGCAGACGCACAAACTAGATACCCACGACTAGTCGAAGACACAAATCCCACAACGTGATAAGTGAAAAGCCGGGCACATATCCAAAGCCAAGCAAATTTATTTTTATTAGAAAGTTGGGAAATATACACTCTATTTTTTTCTTTGTTGCTCGACCCTGGAATCAGAATAGGAACCTCAAGAAGTTATGACGCTGGACTGCTAGACCATAGAGGTGATCTATCAAAAGAACATCTATGAAATCACAGTAGACCTGAAGTACACTAATTATATAGCAAAAAGCATAATTGGAAAAGGATCTGAATAGGAAAATAGCTAATTGGGGTAGAATTGGAGCGGGAAAAAATAATTGGAATAGGGTTAGAGCAGAGAAGGAATTATTGGAAGAAGATTATGATAGGGAAGGAATAAATAAATTAAATATTTGAAAAACCCCCGACACGAGAACTTCATTTTCTTTTAAAAGGTAAAAAATATTCGAGTATATTTGCATACATTCGGGTAATCTCCCCACTTTCACCACCCACAATTTTTAAACGGCTCAACCCTTTCTCATCAAACATGTCTAAAAACACTCGCACATAAGTTACCTTTATTACAAAAACAAACTAAACTAAAATCACTGTATCCGTTCGGGAGTTATGATACCACAGACAGACAGACAGACACGTAAAACTTATAACACCCATCTTTTGCGTCGGGAGTTAAAAATTGAAATGTATAGACAAAAATGGAACATTTTATTCTATTCAGAAAACGTACCATATTATTTAAAAAAGTCATTTTATCCACGATTTTTGTGAGAAAATCTTATATTATAATTGTATTGTTTAAAAAATTAATCGCCTGTTTTGAAAATATCACATTTAAGAATCAAACATACAACCTCTTTATATTTTCGAATTGCATCCTTAACTCGTTGCCTATTCAATTTCATCAAAATCGGTTTAGTTTTTAGTCAAGAAAGCGTAAAAGACAGAAATACTCTTTTATTTATAACGTTAAGTTAGTACCAACACTAATAATTTCTTACAAAAAAATAGATACTTGTTTACTATGCAAACTATGTAAAATTTTATTTTAACACTTGCCCTGCGCTTAAGTTTCTTTCTTTAAAATTTGTAGACTATCTAACATTGACATCAATCTTATAACAAGATACACATGTATGACGGTGCAGCATATTATTAGTAGAGAATCCAGTTTTAGACAATGTTTAGTTAAACAAGTGTTCAACGAGTTTTAAACTTTTCGTGGTTAGAGAAATGTTTACCAGTGACTTCGTCAGCGTGGAATAAGTACGATCATACAGAAACTTTCATCCCTGAATGAACCCTTTACCTTTCGGAGTTCATTTTTGGGAAATTCGGGACTTTAAGTATGTGCATTTCAAATTTCATCATATTCGGCCTAGTGAAAAAACCGTAAAAGTAAAGCAAACTAATATATTTTCAGGCTAATATTATTAAGTACAGGTTTATAAATTAGAATAAATCTAATGCGAAAACTAAAAACACCGACTTTGATTTCAATAACGGCCAATAACATCAACCTATCTAAGATAAAAGATTGTGCTTTTTTAGTTCAGTTACCAGGCAACCGCTATTATTTTATATTTAAGCAACAAAACTGTGGAAAGAATATTTATCTGTAGCAGCGACTCGCCCGGATGGGTACCACCGCCTTACCTATTCCTGCAGCCATAACATCATGACGTGTTCCGGTTCGGAGGGTAAGGTAGCCGGTAAACTTACTTTTGCTCGAGGCCTAACATCCCGGCCTCAGGTTGGCAACGCACCATTCCCACCTTTGGTGTCTCTAGGCGGCGTGAATTTCTTACCATTAGGAAATCCGTCTGCTTGTTTGCCTTCCAATATCAAAAAAAAGATAGGTTTTTAATATTTGCCTTAAGTGAATCATCTACGCATTAATTTATCTACCATTATACGAAAATAAATATTTACCTCGACATCTCTTCTTTACATCATCAGATCCAAACTTTGTAGGAATATGAAATCCTCGGAAATAACCTCTTACAAATAAAAACAATATTTTAAATAGGTTCAGTAATTACGGAGAAATCAATTAACATACATACATAAGTATAGTCGACCGTATAAACCCACCTCTTTTTTTCGAAGTCGGTAATAAATGCATAATCCAATGAGATTTGCTCAGCCAATTTTAATGACGTCCGTCCTCCGCCATTTTGTATAGACCACTTCTATTTTTACTTCAAAAGCGCGACCCGCATTTTCAGGTGACCTACAGTCATGCTTAGCAAAAGTAACATTCATATTACATAAGATTTTATTCATGTGGTTAGGGTTGCTAGATTCAAATTTCAAATTTCCTTATTAATTTTTTGTGTTTGTAAAAACTTTTGTAGGTACAGATTTCTTCTATATAAACCACGCTTATACATAACAAAACTTACACACTTTTTACAACTTTACGCAGTAACACACACAAACATAACTAAGAAACATATCAGGGATTAACTATTTCACAAATCATTGATCAATGAAAAGTTTGAAATTAATTATGAAAAGATGATGTGTTGGCAAACGCGTACAGATAAATAAAATATCAATAGTGGATAAATAAAATATCTCTCTAGTTTTATAATAAAAAAGTCATTTTAGAAACTTTTTACATTACTAAAATCTCTGGAACTGGGGCACAAAGCCCTAAGAGGGCTATAAGAAAGCAAGACTATTGGCTGATTTAGCTTTGTTTAAAAGTAATTGCCGATAGGTTAACAAAAGGGTCAACATTTTACTTTTTGTTTTATTTTTTTTATAGTGAAAGTAATGACAACTTAATACCCTACGTATTAAGTTGTAATTACTTTTACTAAAATCATCACCATCATTTTATAAACTATCATCATAATACAAACTCATCACTTTCCTACAAAATGTTAAAAAATATATACCTCTCAAAATACGTAAGTGCTTTACATACACTTCATTAATTTTGAGTCGTAAAATAATTAGATACTTCGTTATTACGAGATCAGGTGAACAAAAACTGTTATCTTCAAAAAGTGAATCAGTTTAAGCATTTTCTATGCCTTTAGCTAGAGAACAGGTATTCATTACACCCGATACTAGTAAAGTATACTCAAAAATACAAATTTAAATTTCGAACCTCAATAAAAACTTGTTCAATCTTCATAGAAAATATCACAAATATGGGTAAATCCTTTAGAATGGTAACCCTAACCGTGGCATACTGACTTATTAGAAGATCTACGGTAACTGTTTAACTGAGGCTTGTAAGCGGTCTGTAATTGGCACGCGATAGGTCAAGGTCTTACCACACTTTGGTGGAATGAAAAAAGATCAAATATTGGATAAGTAAATTATTGATTTAGCAATCAAGCTTCCTTAAAAATCTGACGTAATATCTTTTTGGACGTGATATTGAAAAGCGTAAGTAGATAGAGTATTTTCAAGCTAGTATCCTTGGAAGAGGTAAGCGGAGCACAACCAGGGCACCCATAACTATCTAAAGACAATAATTCACACAATGTGAAAAGTGGCAAACCTATCGGTAACCGGGCACATGTTCAATCCCGGGCAACGTATTTTTATTAAAGTTAATTTTCTTTTTGTTGGAATCTCTTCAAGTCAAGTCCAACACCTGGACCGCTAGACCAAATAGGCAATATAATAATAATACTATAAATAATAATACTAGCCGACCCGGTGAACTTCGTATCGCTTGACTGTTAAAACTTCGAACAGTTTGAATTAAAAAATTAGGTATTGTTTTTTTCATTTTCCTAGCAATTTTACAGATTTTTTCTTCCTAAAAACCATTTATTGACATGAGTAACCAACATAACAAAAAGTAATTAGCGAAATCGGTCTATCCGTTTAGGTGTAAGTACGAGTATAAGTAATATGTAAAGATATACTTACACTTAGTCCAAAGGTGCTTATATATACTAGCTGCCCGTTCGGGCTTTGTTCGGATGGTATTTTTTTACCATAAATTGAGATATAAGCTATCCTTTCTCTCGAGTCGGACCTGCACATGGTGTGCGAATTTTAATATAATCGGTTAAGTGGTTTAGGAGTCCATTGACGACAAACATTGTAACACGAGATTTATATATATTAAGATATGATGATTGATTACATAATTGTCCAAGGCCTGTGGCAGCTCGATAAACGTGGGCATAGCTTAAGTAGAGTCCTGTGCAGAACTTGCAGGAGTACGGAACTCCCACCATACCTATTTCTGCCGCCATAATGTCAATGCTATCTTCCGATAACTTAATCTTTAACTTAAGGATAAATACCGTTAAAAAAACAGGACAGCTACTTTCAATATTTATAGGCCATTTATATGCCTTTTGTACAAACTTGACGCCAGTTGACGAAGCTGAAGACAGAAGACGGTAGTGTCACGTCCACTAAAGTTGAAGTATTGAGGGAAATCGAGAGATTTTATGGACAGTTATATACCTCGGTCGCAAAACCTGTCACTAATACGGCGAAAGACCCCAGAGCCAAGTTGACCCGACACTATACTGAAGATCTCCCTGACATCAGCCTGTACGAGATTAGAATGGCCCTCCGTCAACTTAAAAACAATAAGGCGCCGGGTAAAGACGGAATCACCACCGAGCTTCTGAAAGCGGGTGGAACACCAGTACTTAGAGTCCTTCAGATGCTCTTCAATTCCGTATTGCTCGGAGGTACTACGCCAGAAGCATGGAACAGAAGCGTGGTGGTACTTTTCTTTAAAAAGGGCGATAAGACCCTTCTGAAGAATTACAGGCCCATCTCGCTTCTGAGCCATGTTTATAAGCTGTTTTCGAGGGTCATCACGAATCGTCTCGAGCGCAGGTTTGATGACTTCCAGCCACCCGAACAAGCCGGATTCCGAAAAGGCTACAGTACCATAGACCACATACATACGCTGCGGCAAATTATACAGAAGACCGAGGAGTATAATTTGATATTATGCTTGGCGTTTGTGGACTATGAGAAAGCCTTTGATTCGATCGAGACCTGGGCAGTGCTACAGTCTCTCCAGCGGTGCCACATTGACTATCGCTATGTCGAAGTGTTGAAGTGTTTGCAGAGCACAGAGGCGATTCCATTGTAGATAGGTGTAAGACAGGGAGACGTAATATCTCCTAAACTCTTCACCAACGCAATGGAGGACGCCTTTAAGCTTCTGGAGTGGAAAGGAATGGGCATCAACATCAACGGCGAGTACATCACTCAGCTTCGATTTGCCGATGACATAGTCATAATGGCGGAATCGCTGGAAGACCTTTGTACAATGCTCGAAGACCTCAATCGTGTTTCTCGACAGGTGGGCCTTAAGATGAACATGGACAAGACGAAAATCATGCGGAATGTCCATGTAGCGCCCACCCCAGTGTCATTTGGGAACGCGATCCTACGTCCTATGTCGACGAATATATATACCTAGGACAAACGGTCCAGTTAGGTAGGTCCAACTTCGAGAAAGAGGTGAATCGACGAATCCAACTCGGTTGGCCTGCGTTCAGGAAATTGCGTAGCGTCTTTTCGTCCGAAATACCTCAGTGTCTCAAGACAAAAGCCTTTAACCAGTGTGTGTTACCAGTGATGACCTACGGCACCGAGACGTGGTCTCTTACTGTGGGCCTGATAAACAAGCCCAAGGTTGCACAGCGAGCTATGGAGCGGGCTATGCTTGGGGTTTCCCTGCGAGATCGATTCAGAAATGAGGAGATCCGCAGGCGAACGAAAGTCACCGACATAGCCAGCCGGGTTAGCAAGCTGAAGTGGCAGTGGGCGGTGCACATAGCGTGGAGAACTGATGGCCGTTGGGGCAGAAAAGTTCTCGAGTGGAGACCACGTACCGGCAAACGAAGTATAGGACGGCCACCTACAAAATGGACAGACGACCTTATGAGGGTCGCGGGGTCTCGCTGGATGCAGGCCGCTTCCATCCGGTCGAAGTGGAAGTCAACGGGCCTATGTTCAGCAGTGGACGTCCTATGGCTGAAATGATGATAATGATGATGATGTACAAACTTAGTCGTTTGATGTACAATATACAATGTTTTTGTTAATAAAACTGTATTAATTACATTTCGATGAAAGCTCTCCAGGATGCTGATTATGTATCTCAGTTGCCAACTAAAATGGAAAAGTGTAGATCAAGTAGCTGTCAAATGACGTGTATTATATTTGCTATCTCCAGTGACCAACAGAAATACAACAGAGATATCAAACACAAATGACGTCATTTGATGTACACTTTTCCATTTTAAGTTGGCAACTGAGATACATAATCAGAGCTTAGTAGACATTTGCCCCGCCGAGATTCACCCAATTCGGGTGAAACGACCACGTCCATTGTGTTTGATATTTTTGAGTGGCATTTGCCCCGCAACTTTTTTAAGGACAAAGCATCAGCCAGCTACATAATGAAGTGTTACACATTTTTATTTTTCTTTATGTGTAATTAAAATAATTACAAGAAACCGATGTCTCTTTGAGCATGCCAATTTATTTCCGACTTATGCCCGGTTCCTATATTCAAAAAGCGAGTCGTTTTGATTACGAATGGTAGTATTTTGTACGCTTAGTAAGATTACTAACAACGGTTGCTCGTTTCCGAATATTGGTTCTAAACATTTTTTGAAAGTATTGGTAACGCTCCGTTACTTTTGAACAAACTACGAATGGTTTAGCATTAGTGAAATCGTAAAATAAAACATTTTTATTTTAGTATCAAAAAGTATTTTTATTTTGTTTGATGTAACGCATAAAATTTTATAATGATCGCCTTCGATACATTACCTACCATTCCAAATAAGAACGAATAAAATATATTTTGTTAATTGAAGAATAATCGTGTAACAAACATACAAATAATACATACAATCGAATTAAGAACCTTCTCTTTTTTTGACACCGGTTGAAAAAACACTGTCACATTTACCTCTCTTCTTTACAAATCTCATAGAAATTTATCGATTGACAAAGTTTAAATGATGCTTGAAGATTATTCTATTTGAAAACTTCAAAAATCTGCAAAAAGACGAAGTGGCTCTCCAGTCGTTGTAACTCTTAAAGGTAAGAAAGGACTTCTAACAATGGACTCTTCGATTACGAGGATCTATTGTCTTTGTTTTCCCCTCACGGAGAAAGAAGTCTGTGTACTTATGAATGTTTTAGCATGGTCGTATTATTTGACTTATTCCTTTGCCGCAGTTTTGTTTGTTTGTATAAGTAACAAAGAAAATTATTATATTATCCTATATTATACAAAATTCGCATGTCACAATGTTCGTTCCAACACTCCTCCGAAGCGGCTTGACCGATTCTCATAAAATTTTTTGAGCATATTGAGTATGTCTGAGATTCAGCCAATATCTATTTTTCATACCTCTAAGTGACAAGGGTAACTCACCCCAAACTTTTTACTAAAATCACGTTAAAAAAGTAGCAGACCAACGTCTGCCGGGTCAGCTAGTAAACATATCTATATTTACTGTACGAAAATGTGATCTGTTACAATCATTAAAACACGAGAACTGCTGGACCGATTTTAAATATGTTACTGTTTATGCAGTGTACTGTCAATAAGTATATACGTTTATATAAGAATATATCGCCTCTGTCTAGCAGTGCTGCGTCACTTAAGGTCCCGGGTTCGATCCCCGGGTCTATGGAATATGGGCATGAAGATACTCTATACGTTTATCTACGAGTATACATATAATAAATCTGTAGAAGGGTAAATTCTGTACATTGAAAATATTGAATAAATAAATAGCAGGGGGTGCTTCTGGATCGATACCAAACCCATATATGTGATTAAAAAAAATGTTGTCTGTCTGTCTGTATGTTCAGGCATCACGTGAAAACTAACAATTCGATTTCGATGAAACTTGGTATTTATACATTATGGTAATTATACCTTATTATCCTGGGCATAAAATGGGATACTTTTCATCCTGGAAAATCAGTAGAAAAAAATAAATCTTAATTTTTCAGTTTTATCACGCGAAGACCGACATCCGCGCGGATGGAGTCGCATTCGGAAGCGAGTTTAAGAAATATATTTAAAATTAAAAAATGTGGTAAGTTCGTTGGGTCATATCATATCAGTCATAAATAAATATCCCCAGGCATATCCCAAGCATATCTCCCAAGTAAGCAATTTATTTTTCTGGATGTAGACAATAATAACTAACGACACACGTACATAAAAATATCGGTACTAATTAATATTTTCTAAATTTTTTATTTGCGTTATAATTTTGCCTCCATAAAACTACAAAATGTTTTAGGGAAATTTTAAGAATTTACTTACATCACTGACATCCAAGACTAGACCTACTTGTAAAATTATTTAAGTATTATCAAAAGTTTAATGTGGCTACGTCGAAAAAGCCTATCAATGTCATTTTTTTATGATAATGGAAGCCAAACAAGCAGACAGATTTCCTGATGATAAGAAATTCACGCCGCCTAGAGACACCAAAAGTGGTAATGGTGCGCTGCCAGCCTGAGACCGGGGTGTTAGACCTCGAGCAAAAGTAAGTTTATCGGTTACCCTACCCTCCAAACCGGAACACGTGAACGGCAAGCATTGGACGTTATGGTGGCAGGAATAGGTAAGTTGATGGTACCCATCCGGGTGAGTCGCTGGGAAACTCTACCACCTAGTCAGATGTCACGGTGTTAGTGACGGTAAGCCTATGCTCGCCTTTTACGAGCTGCCTGGCAATGAAAGCAAATGGTCTATTATCCAAAGGAGCCCGGACCAACACGGGGGAAAACATTTTAGAATAGTTTATCATCTGGAAAGGTATCTAACTGTTTTCTGCTCGATAAACAGATGCAGTTTGCTTGGTTACAGAATAACCTCGTTCAACTTTGCATTGTTCTGCGACCCATTTTGTTTTATTGTTCACTAAAAACTAGAAAAAAGACTTTATGTTTAATTTATTACTGGTTACACTTTGATTTTGTAAATATATTTTACGTATTAAATAGTTTTTCTCGTTGTCATTTTTAATTATTTTTTTTAGTCTCTTAAAATACAGTACATATATCGCACTACTACTCGTAACACTTTTTTTATAATAGATAAATAAATAACCCTGGACAAGTCACACAAATTGAATCTAACTCCAAAGTAAGCTAATTATATGCTTGTGTTATGAGTGTAAGTCAACAATTCTATTACATAGAAATACTTAAATAGATGCCAGAATAAATGTAATAAACATCCAGGCCCAAAAATGCAGACATTTAAATGTTCATCACACGAACCCGAGCCTCGCGGTTGGTCAATGTGGTTAGGCGTGTAAGCAAACCACTCGACCAACGAGGCCGTCGAATCATACATAATACAGTCATAATTCGTCACGAAAAGCCATGTTATGGTCTAACATAAAGTGGTGGCCTCCTTTCTCAAGTTTATACAATGAGATTCGGCGGGAACGAGGAAAAACACTATATACTCATTTCTTTAAATACTACACTTTTGAACTTTAATTGAAAAAAATCGACAAAATGCCACCAAAATTAATTAGAGTTTCTCAATATGTACACAAAATTCCATAGGATGCTGAATGCTTCTGAAACTAATACATTTTTAATCCTGTGCTTATCCGTTCAAAAGTTGGACAAACACACAATCACAGACACAGACACGTCAAATTTATAACAATCATCTTCTAAAAATTGTTTTTTTATGGTAGAAGGCAAACAAGCAGACAATTTTCGTGATGGTAAGAAATCCGCGCCGCCTAGAGCCACCAATGACAGTAATGGAGCGTTGCCAACCTAAAGCCGGGATTATATGCTTCGAGCAAAAGTAAGTTCATCGTCCACCTCACCCTCCGAACCGGAACACATCAACAACTAACGCTGAATTAATGGCGATAGGAATAGGTAAGGAGGTGGTACCCATCTGGGCGACTCGCTGCGAAACTCTCCCACCAACTAGGTGTCATGGTGTTAGTGACGGTAAGCCTATTCTCGCCTGTTACGAGCTGTCTGGCAGGAAAGCAGATGCTCTATTCTGCAATATCTTAACCTGTTTCCTTCCAATTCTATAAAAATATCTTCACAGTAATATTGAAAATATACGTGACTTTATTTTGAAATATTATAGAAGCACCGATATTGAAGTTGTAGACGATTGTAAAATGGACATATTGTTTCCTTCATTTCTGTGACATTTTTATTTCGTGTCACATTTTCACTTTAATTTCTAACTTATTTATGTCATTAGACGTTCTTAGAATACAATTTTACTGCCAAGTTACACTCGTAACATACAAAGCAGACTAGTAATATACATGTTAGACCCGCAATATACATTCAGAATTTTGTTACAGAATGCTGTTTCAAAAAAAAATCGAATGCAGCAAATCCGTACGAAATTATTGAGCTGTCATATACATTCAGAGTTTCATTTTCCCCGTTTTGGTCCGAGCTCATTTTCAGAATCCAACTGCATTCCAGTCAGGCAGCTCGTAAAAGGCGAGCTAAGGCTTACCGTCACTAACACCGTGACATCTTACTAGGTGGTTGAGTTTTGCAGTCACCCGGTTTGGTACCACTGCCTTACCTATTCCTGCCGCTACAACATCATGACGTGTTCCAGTTTGGAGGGTGAGTAAGCCGGTAAACTTACTTTTTTTCGAGGTCTAACATCCCGGCCTCAGGCTGGTAACGCACCATTACCACCTTTGGTGTCTCTTGCCATCAGGAAATCCGCCTTTTTGTTTGCTGTCCAAGCCATAACATATGCATGGCATAAAAAATTAAGATTTAAAAAGAAATTGAGTTGCTCAACTCCGGTCCGGGCCCGAGGCCCTCGTGTAGTCAACTCCAACACGGATGACTAGACAACAAAAGCGATATACTAGCTTACTTATCACGCCAATTCCTTTGTCATAGGCAGAAAACATTGAAT
>NJDD01000645.1:167755-190710 GCA_002245505.1 Calephelis nemesis
ATATCTTTAGGATTTAACGTGAAAAAGAATGAGATGGAATACATTACAAAACATATCTCATTCTCGGGATCTCCTCCTGCGCGATACTTCGTAGTCTCCGTGCAGGAGGAGTCGCTATCTATCAAAATACTGACTATTTGGATCACACTTCTAATGTCTGCGATGATACTAATTTAAGAAGAATTAACATAACTAAATCTGCTGTAGGAGACATGTGTGCTGCAAGATACATTTCGTAAGGAGTAAACTCCAATCGTGCGTCGTAGCTGACACACACACTTTTTTTATTATGTTTGTTACTTTGCAATAGTCAACTGATTTGGATGAATATGTTTTAGAAAAAAACATATTCGAAGGGGTCTCATATTAATTTTATCATGAGCCGACAAATGGTTTTTGAGTTATGTTTAATAATTCATACATTTTACATTTTTGTTGACTACTTCATCGTTTATATTGATTAGCGGCAAATATTAATAATCAATCCAAATCCAACACTTGCTGTCCAAGATTGATATGTTGATCAATTTTTATGTTATCGCTGGCCAATAACACCTCTGTGAATAGGATAAATATGGCAAGTAGATATAGGATAGGCTGGTGGATAGGCAGCTATCTAGATTACTTGAATTCCATCTTTAGAGATATAGCCGACCCGGCAAGCTCTGTATTGTTTCACATTAACAGTTTATATGGATTCAATTATTGTATTTCCTATTTTCCAAACTATTTTTCCAGGTTTTTTTATTTAATAAAAAACTTCTCTTGACATTAAATAACACAGTACAACAAGATTTAGCTAAATTGGTCCAGCCTGACTAACATGACTAAGTGTAATGGGTACTTATTCATTTTCGTATATAAAAAATAGATTAAGTATAACTAAAAAAACACTAATTGAATGTTGACAAAATTTGCGAGGGATCATTTCTCAATCTATTTTTTTGATATTTCCATCGTCGGTGCTTGGCAAAACTTACAAATATTCATATCTTTAAATAAAGAAACACTTGTACGGTTTTACGTAAAAACAGTATCTTCACGCCCATATCCCCGAAGAGGTAGGCAGAGGAACAACAAGGACACCCACGACTAGCCGAAGATACTAAGGCCTACAATATGATAGTTGGCTAGCCTATTACCCTAGCGGTTGCGCCGGGCACATATCCAATCCCGAGCAACGTTTTTTTTTTCTAGAAAATGGACAAAACCACATTTTCTTTTTTGTTGCCCGACCAGGGAATCGAAACCGGTAAGGTGTCACTATTATAAGTACCTATGTATTATAATGTGTCTACTGCTTGCAAATAAGTTATAACCTTCAAATGCTGAACAGATCTTCATAAATGATAGATAAGAACCATTTAAATCACGTCAGTTCTTAAGTTTGCACATTAAATGAACTGCAAATATTACGAAACAGAATATCGTAACTTTTAAACCTTGATCCTTTAGCCACCTCCCAGTTCAATCATCAGGTCCGTATCATCAAGGCCTCGGCATTAGAAAATATGAACAGTTCTAGTTAAGGTGAATCTATTGAGTTTAAGCAATTCCTATATCCCAAACAAATTTTTTTTATTAGAAAATTTGGAAAAACCCAATTTACTTTTTGTTGCCCGACCCGGAATTCGAACCCGGGACCTCATGCAGTCAATTCCAACAACTGAATCGCTAGACCACAGAGGCGATACGTACGTACCCTGTATAATTTATTATTATACAAATAGCCTGCCAGTTTTAGATTGGTTTGGTCTAGTAATTTAAGTTTTAGCCCTGATGATGGTGTATAAGCGAAACCGGTAGGCTATTTATTTAAAATATTATGAACTTTTCGGCATCTTTAGCTACCCTCGAGAAAATAAATATAAAATCGGGACGTAATGAAAAAGACGGTTTTTACAATTTTACTGTGGTTTTTTTTATGATATTGGAAGGCAAACAAGCAGACGGATTTCCTGATGTTAGGAAATTCACGATGCCTAGAGACATCAAAGGTGGTAATGGTGCGTTGCAACTGACGCCCGGATGTTAGGCCTAGAGCAAAAGTAAGGTAACCGGCTACCTTACCCTCCGAACCGGAACACGTCATGACGTTATGGCGGCAGAAATAGATAAGGCGGTGGAACCAATCCGGGCGCCAAACTCTACCACCTAGTCAGATGTCACGATGTTAGTGACGGTGAGCCTATGCTCGCTTTTTTCGAGCTGCCTGGCAAGGAAGGCAGATGATCTATTCTACAAAGGAGCCCGGACCAACACGGGGAAATTATTCGATTTTAATTTAACTTGTATTTTTACGTAGAATTTTAAGGACGACCTCTAAATTTATGGCGACAGGTTGTAAGCCGATGGTATTGATCCGACCAATCGTCACACAGCTACCATCAATTCAAAGTCTTCATTGACTAACGGCCAATGTTTATAATGTATTCCTAAAGACGGATTTCAAGCAATCAAGATAGCCGCGTATCCGCCGGCCTATCCTTTACCTAATTGCTATATTTATCCTGTCCACAGATATGTTATTGGCAAGAGATATCATAAAAATGGATCAAAATATCAATCTTGGACAGCAAGTTTGGGATTAGGATTTATTATTAATATTGGCCGTAAGACGTTCACCCCTGACTAACTGCTGGATAGCAAAGAATTTGTCTTACATACTTCAATTAAACCCAAGAAGTATATGGGTATGGTTATAGTTATCTGGTATAATTAAAGTTACCTATTCCTGCCGTCATAACGTCAGTGCTTGCCGTTGACGTGTTTTTTTTCAGAGGATAAGGTAGCCGGTAACCTTACTTTTGCTCGAGGCCTATAACCTATAAATCTGTTTGCTTGTTTGCCATAAAATATTAAGAAACTCAAAAAAATCTTTAACCTCAGACAATACCTATCCGTAACATGACTAAGAACTAACTCGATCATGTCAGCTTTCACATCAAAATCGGTCTATTCGTTTAGAAGTTATGATGCTATTGACAAACACACACACACGCTCACATACACACTCACATACTTGGTATGACTCTTTTGGCAATACGTTACAAATGAGCTTACATATAAAAGAGGCCTATTTACAGGAAGAGAGGATTGACAGTTGAAACATGGTACATGAAATGTAGGGACAATATTGTGCGATTCAAAGATCCGCTTTAATTTTTTCTTCCATCTCTCGTAATATGAAGAGAGCTTTCTCTTTACCGCTCAAAACATTTTAAGCGTCACTAAAAGCTTTCAAGACATTAAATGCAACTCGCACTATTATAAAATATGACATAATAAACTCAAAGCAACAACTGGTGTGCAAACATAAGTTATTTTTCCAGAAAATATTACGTTTGCGTTGAAAAATGTTTGATTATGTTAAAGTAAAACTTTTGTTGCATCGTCTCAAATTTTTTGGTCTCAAAAACTTTCTAACAGTTTGACCTATTTCAATGCAGATATTTTTTTGAAAGATGGCACAATCGAGTTGATTCTTCGCCTATATGTACATAGATTTTATCGGTGCTTCATTGATTTTTTTTAATTTTAAATATTACTATGGCACGAGACTGCCAACAAGCACACGTACTAAGAGGCAAATGGTGCCTAGATCTGTAACATAGATAATACGGGTGCACACCTTTGCTTTGCAGCCAGGATGTCATATCTATTACGCAAGTTTACTGGCTACGTTACCGTCCAGTCCGGAACATGATAATGCCACTATGACGGCAGGAATAAGTAACATGTGATTCCTTACGCATGTCGCTGAAAAAAAATTACCACCAATATTCTTGTTAGCAATGAAACATTCCACTTATGTGTATATCCCGGATTAAAAAGAAAATGTGATTTTGTCAATTTTCTAATAAAAACAGTGCCCGGTTGGCGATAGACTAGCCACCTATCACATTGTGGGACTTTGTGTCTTTGACTAGTCGTAGGTGCCCTGGTTGTGCCTCTGTCTACCTCTTAAGGGATATGGACGTGAAGATACCATTCTACACACAGGACCCGGATCAAAGTTAAGTACAGTTTGGCATAGCATGGCTTCCTGACTAGGTTCCTGACGTGACTATCTCGCTCCAACAAACTAGACGGGTTTGTTAAAAATAGCAAAGATATTTTCTAAAGCAGAGGAACCAGACAGTGACCGTTACAAGTAACTAATTTGATGTATTTAATGAAACGTTACGAGAGAAACGAAAAGAGCGATTTTAGGGTTTAACACAAGTTGTATGTATCTGTGGTAACACAACTTCTAAATTAAGAGCTTCAGTTTGATGTTCATTTTTTTATTTGTAAACTGGCATAGTCAAGATCGTTCTTGGCTACATTATGGAGATATCAATTAATACTGTATAGGACTACATCATGTATATGTTTTATCAAAGGTTATTATTTCTTTTTTGTATGTTTTTTTTTGGTATGACTAATGTGTTGCCAACCTCGTGGTTTTTACACCTTCACAGGGCTTTGTGGGCCAAACAGAATCCTCAGATCGAGAACATATTTTAATATGTTACTATTATTTCTAGATACTTAATGACTAACTATTAGAGTATAAACATCTAGAATTACCTACCCCCCGATGGTAAAAGGGGGTATTAAACGTAAAATTTATGACGTATTTCTGTGAGTGTATATCTGCGGCATCATATCTTTTAAATGAGTAGAACGATTTCGATACATATTTTTGTATTAAAGCAAACGTAATCGAGATGGTTCTTAGCTATATTCGCCGGTTAAGAACTGAAGTAATGAGAGGGCAAAATGACAACTTTACAGGAGAGCCGACAAGCAAATCAAATTTACCTTACATTATTTTCTAGTACTCTAACAGCAGAATCTACGGTAATAATTCTTACGTACTATGAAGTGTTATTTTGTCGACTACAGAATAGGGTATTTTTTGGGAAATCAAAAACCATTTTTACTTTAATAATGTTCATTTTAAAAAAATGGTTGACTAACGTCATTGTCGCTCTTCCAAAAATTTAATAATATTAGAATTGAAGAGAACGCCCTTGAAAATTAACTTATAATTCTTCTAAAAAAACAACTATTTTTAGTTTTAAAACAATTGTTTGTGGTCGATTTGCAAATTATTACATAAATTATAAGTTGGAGAAATAAATCTAGATCAACGTAACTCCTGCAAATCGTACTTATCTGCTGATATAGCTATTAGACCACTAAAATCTTTTGGCAAAAATACTCTCGAAGGGTTTGTTTGTCCTACGGGCCCCTTCTTTTGAAGTTGTTGCTGTCCAAGTTATATTTCAAATAATTGTGTTCTGGGTCGCTCTTGTGATGTGAAGCCATTTGATTTTTAAGTAATTCACAGTCTCATCATCAATTCATGTCTACAGCTCTTAATCATAATATTTTTAATTTTTTTCAAATCTAAAACATCTTCCTGTCCTATTTCTTGTAGTTTGTAAGTATATCTTCTTGATGCATTACTAATAATAGAAGTAACTAGAGGGACTAAAAATTGGTAGATTTTCTTGGCCAGCTCTTTAGTATCATATACGTTTTCACCTTCCATCAGACTAGGACCAGGCTCATAATATTTTTGATTTACTTCCGGTGTATCCAAAAAAGCCAGACAATACAACATCGAGGCAGAAATAAACATGTTTCGGCATTGACTCGCGCAAGTGTCGGACTTAAAAGTGATTGACTTGCCATCTGCTTTTTCTGTCAAATTTTTGAACAAAGATGATCCAACCTCGTTAGCATCTTTATTACAAACACCTTCATTCTAGCAATAAAAGATTACTTCCCTCTTTTCTCTGCCAAAATCCAGTAAAGTATTTACAACCAGCCAGCATTTATAAAAGGTTTTTTTGGAAGAGGAGGTAGGAATATGATGAATATTTCCATGACATATTCAGCGAAATAAGTGTTATCATCAAGAGCAAGTCTCTTAGCTTTATCTCTACTTCTTATTCATGCTATACCTTTATTTTGATAGGTTCCACTTTATGTGATTTACAATTATCAACATATAATTAAAACATTTTCGTGACATTCAGGTCTTCCTAAAAATAGGAGTTTAGTGTTATAATATAGTTAGTTGGTAATGAATATAGTGTTTTCTAAAATAGGGAGTTGACATTCACGGAAAAGACTTAATATGGTCTTTGACGTAATTTTAGCACTTTCATGAGTTTTGTTGTGTAGACTAAGCGCTCTTCAGGCATCAAAGTCAAGTCAACCACATTTGTCCGCGACAATTTTTTGTAGCAAGCTCTCATGAATATTTAAGAAATATTGAAATTCGATAGAAAAAACTTTTGGCACACTTTATTTAGCTCAAATTCATTTGATTTTTTTAAGGAAATACTTTCTGGTAATCTTTCTTTGGCTTACAGGATTTAAAAAAATATCTAGTAACTAGGGTTTCCCGTTTAACAAAACTTACAACAATCTACAGTTACTGGTCCAAACTTTAAATATCCCAAAAAGAAGAAAAAAATTTCTGTCGATACTCTTCACTTATTTTCTTTGTACAGTTTTCTTTACCGGACTTAATGGAAAGTTTTTTACTAACAGCTTTTCCTGGATTCACAGCACCTTTAGGCGACATGTATGGTTCTCCTTTTTATGTTTTTATGTTTCTCTCATTTCCACTCTTATAGATTAGCCTGTACGATGACGCTTACGATTGTTGTAACCTGGCAACAGCAATTCCATTTCTGGTGCGGCATTTGTGTTCATTTCTGCCTTTTCTGCTAGTATATTCACTGGTGCTAATACTTATGAAGTATTAAATAAATTGCATTCCGACAGAATACATTCGTCCCTTACTTCAATATGAGCACTGTCATCGGACTCTGCGATGTAAAAATCTTGAAGCAAGTCATTATTATCTATAACTGTTTCAAAGTTATTATCAGACATTTTTACATTTTGCGATAGTGGTTATTTAGTAGGTGATTGTGCACTCTCCGGGCGTGAGCGCTTGAGTGGCAGATCTTCCGGGTCTGCGTGTACCTCAGTCACACGTTGCATACCATTCACATTTTCACATTCGACATTTCCAAGTTCAACTCTATATTTCATAAAAGTGTGTAAGTGGTGAATAGTAGTGGACTCTCTGTACGAAAGCAAGGAAATCAGGATCCTAATACAAATAAACAACCAAAACATATGTGTGTGTAACTACTGTACCCATGAAATTCGTCTTTATTTTATAAACCTGTAGGTATCTAAGCAAATTAAACAATTTCGTATATTGCACCACATACACAAAAACACACGCACACACACACAAAGCTCTATATGTGGTAGGTAACGGTAAGCTGCGTATTAAATAATGAATATGTTGGTATAAGAATTATGTAATATTTTCTTATGAAAATTAAATTTAAATAGGTACTCTCTTAATTATTTGAACTGTTAAGTATTAGGAAACTCACTTTTATTTAGTACCTTTTATTTATTACGTTTTATTACGTACTAAACAACGAAAATGCCTATACAATAGTATTGGCATTACATTGATTTAAGATTTTAAACTTAAGTCGTCCCGTATTATTAACATTTTAATTATTTATACGGTATACTTACGATTTCCTTTTATTTTATTTGTAAAATGAAAAAAGATCGGAGTATCCCGTATAAATAATTAAAAATGTTAATTACATTAATTATTTAGTTCCTAAGTAGATATGCTTAAGTAAGGTTGATATCTTTACGATTTTTTGACAGGGAGAAAAATCAAGGAAGCACATGAGACTAGGTCCCTTTTGCAGTAACTGTACTTTAGGTTAATTTGGCACGAAACAAACTTGGGCTATTAAATCAAACTTTTTGCACCAATAATGTATGGCGATATACTTTATATGAGCAATTATTACATTCAAGGCATCTCGATGTGATATCTGCTCTAAAAATCTAGTTTCGATAATCGTACCTTATCGACCGTAACTTATTGACAAAATAATGTCAAGGTTATTACTTTATTTTGGCATTAAACAAGATTACTTTTGTGATACGATATTTTTGAATTAAGCAGTCTACACACTACATTTTTTGGCATATTAAAATGTCGAGAGTAATAATGGCAAAAAAAAATCACATTTTTGTTTTCAGTTCTTTACCAATGTGATACGGGTAGATTTTGTTGAGGTTATTGAACATATCTAATTTTATGATTTTTTTAACATGTAATAACAATCAGATTGCTTCCATAAGCAAAGAGACCGTGTGTGGAGAATAGACTATCGGCTTTTCTGCCTGGCAACTGGTAAAAATCAAGCAATGCTATACAGCAACTTGGCTTGGAGTAGCGATCTTATAGGGGACTTATTCCTGCCTTCATAATGACATTATCATATATCGGCTAGAAGGGTAGGATAGCCGGTTGCTTTGCACAATATATCTACAGGCCACCGCCATGCCTTACTATCAAGAGAGCCTGATGTAAGGTCAAATACACCAAATATGTAATAAACTACTTCTTACAACCGCCTCTTTGGTCGCCTATGATGCTCTGGTTGGATTTCCTTACAACCCAGAAGTAGGCGTTTAAGATGTTTTGAAGTTCCCATTTTTAGATCTTAATGTTCATTAAGTTTATTTTGCCTTACAGCCATAATACCATCGCACAATTTGCTTACTTTGGGCTTACATCTTATTCTATAAGATATTTGTGTTAAGGTATTTTAATATTGCGCAATAAATTATTCAAATATTAAACCATTGTATTGTCATCAAAAAATCTTTATCAACATATCTGCTTCATACTTCGGTAGTCATTGTATCGATGCGTAATATGTGCCGATGTAACCATATTGTTTCAACCGCCAACACCGATAAGATTTCAAAACTCATATGTTAATAAAGATACCATGATACGTCTTTCCAGGGGCGTTTGAGCCATTTTACTAGTAAATTATTACCATTTTATAAGCATTTTTTAATAAAAATGGCGTTAAAGCCATTTCACTAATGAATACTGTTATTTATTAGTAAAAGGGCTTAAGTTGAAAGTGTCATTCAATCGTGTTAGTTTGGGTTCACACTGGGGAGGTTTTTACAACTTCAGCGAACTTATCGCTTGTGTGGTCTAGTGGTTCAGTTCTCGGACTTGACTGCTTGAGGTCCCGGGTTCGATTTGACTTGCCGCCTATCACATTGTGGGATCTAATGTCTTCGGTTAGTCGTGAGTGCACTGGTTGTGCCTCTGCCTACCTCTTCGGGGATATAGGCGTGAAGATACTCAACGAACTTCGTGGGCGAGTAGACTGCTCCGCGCGACTTCATTATTTCCGCGGATTGAATTTTGTTTATCAGCAAAACCGAAGTCCCCAGACTGAACTTTGGTTTGATGCTGCGTTCTGATTACTAATAGAGTTGTTGACATCGAAGGGTTGCGGCTCCTGCTCACCTCCACCGAACGAAAAAGATGTCTCCGTCGCTAAACCACAGCAGGTGTAGTGTTGTGTCTTGTGTATGAACACATATAGAGATTATCTAAGAAACTCTCAATGGCCGCTGTTATGGGATCAGTGGGATCTTTCCCCCGTTTTTGTCCGGGCTCCTTTGCTCGTAAAAAGCGAGGAAAGACTCACCGTCACTATCACCGTGACTAAGTGAATAGACTAGGTGGTAGAGTTTCGAAGCGACTCTCCCGGATTTGTACCACCGCCTTACCTATTCCTGCCGCCCTAACATCAGTGCTTGCCGTTGACCTGTTCCGGTTCTGAGATAAAGATAGCCGGTAAACTTACTTTTGCTCGAGGTCTAACATCCCGGCCTCAAGTTGACAACGCACCGATACCACCTTTGGTTTCTCTAGGCGGCTTGAATTTCTTACCATCAGGAAATCCGTCTGCTTATTTGCCTTCCAATATCATAAAAAACTAAGTCGGAGACGTCAGCTTTTAAACAAAAGTCTGCAATTCATAATTTAGGCCCAAGAGTTTCCCTTAGAGAAAAATTCAAAGAAATTATATTCTAACTGTTACTTCCCAGTACATCTATGAAAATTTAATATATTATGTTCAGAAGAATTTACATTCATTTAAAAGAAACTGTGATATACATAATGTAAATACGAGGAATAAAAACAATCTTGCTGTGTCCCGTCTTTCTTAGCCATTCTTTAATGGGCCAATGAATACGGGTTTTCACTAAATTTCCCGATTTTATAAAAGACCTGCCGTTAAATAAATAAAAAAAAGGTGTCAAAGTGAAATTGTATAAAATAGTTATTATACCGTTGCTGAATATCTGTCGGATAAGAGTGTTTGGGATTAATTGCTCCTCATATCATCTCTTACTAGTAATGATACGAGTATGTGATGTAATACTAATGAGTTTGTATAGAATAAGGAAAAAAAGACAGCCCGCTGAGTTTTTGTGCCTGATCTTCTCAGTGTGTGGCCGCTTTCCGATCCGGTGTTTGTTTTAGTATTATATAGACAAGTGCCTCTTGTAAGGTGAATGTAAATAAAAATATGTTCTATTTATCGAAATCCATTAGCTCGTTTAGGAGCTGTGATGACAGACACACACTCACAGTCACGTCAAGCTTATAACAACTCTCTTCATTGAGAGCTAAAAAGCCTTGACAACGCCTCTCCGTCAAGCGTTGGACGTTTTCCATTCCTATACCCGATCTCTGTGACATTGCGACCTCTGCTTAAAACCGCTCTATCTTCACTTCATTATTACTCAGCGAGCGTTGGAAACTCATATATAATTCATCTTACGCTTACATTGAGATGAGAAACTAACACAGCTATATACAGAACAGTTTTCCAATTAGTGCAGAAGCTATTTGCTTTCACATTTACTGCCTAGTTTTAACAGAAATACTTAGTGCTTCTTCATACGAAGAATATCCAATATGTAGTCTATAAAAATGAAAACACATCGTGAAGCTATAATGTTTTATTTTTCTATCCACTAACATATACTCACACCAAGTCCGATGTAGGCAGAGAGTGCCGAATGTTAATAAATTGCTTACCTTCCTTCACCGTGTTGGTCTGGGCTCCTTTGTAGAATAGACCATCTGCTTTCATTGCCAGGCAGCTCGTAAAAGGCGAGCATAGGCTCACTGTCACTAACACCGTGACATCTGACTAGGTGGTAGAGTTGCACAGCGACTCGAAAGGATTGCTACCACCGCTTTACCTATTCCTGCCGCCTAAACGTCCAATGCTTGCCGTTGACGTGACGTTGACGTGTAAGGTAGCCGATAAACTTACTTTTACTCGAAGCCTAAAATTCCGGCCTCAGATTAGCAACGCACCATTACCACCTTTGGTTTCTCTAGGCGGAGTGCATTTCTTACCACCAGGAAATCCGTCTGCTTATTTACTTTCCATTACCATAAAAAAAACGCACCAAATCCTTTATGGGGTAGGCACAGAGTATCGAATGACAAATACGGTTTCGGTGACTTTTTATATCGCCCTCAAATAAAACATGGTCGTGGAATGTCAATCTAGTCTCCTCGAGTACCTACACATTTGCATTGTATATTTGCTTGGTCAATCTTTTATCTGTAATTTTTCTATCAATTTTAAAAACAATATTTTTCATCTCTTGAACAACTTCTGTGGTTTAGTGGTCAACATCCGACATCTTCAGATCCAGACTTGACGCAATGACACCACTTTGAAAGTACGCTCTTTCAAATAAATCAAGTATTTTTAACCTAGGTTTAGAAATGACGCTGAAATCAAATAACTAAATAAAAAAATAAAGTAATATTAATGGTGTCGGAGTCAACCTTAAAATTTCCTCAAAAAAGTGTTATTTTGTAGTTTTATTTGTACTGCCAGTATTGAACACCTTGTTTTATAATAATTGAAGGCAAACGAGCATACCGATTTCCTGATGGTAAGAAATTCACGCTGCCTAGAGACACCAAAAGTGGTAATGGTGTGTTGCCATACTGAGTCCGGGATGTTAGGCCTTGAGCAAAAGTAAGTTTACCGGCTACCTTACCCTCCAAACCGGAACACGTCATGACGTTATGGCGGCAGGAATAGGTAAGATAAGATAACGGCTGCTACGACTGCTGCACTGTTATTTGTTATGTTTATGGTTATTTGTAAAAGAACCTACAATAACAGAATAATAAACAAAGATAAATATCTGTTGACACACAGTGAATTGCATCAGTTTTATATTTTTTAATTAGATAATCAAATTAAATGCATGTAATTGCCACTATAAATTTGCATGTCATATTATGACAAAATGTGCAGGACCATGGAAATATGTAACAACTTACTGTAAGTACCACATTTTTGGCAAATAAACAATTATTATTATTACTAAACCACAAAGGCGAAAATATCGTCTTCTTATTACAGTGTTCGTTGTTATTAATGCTTAATCTACACATAAATACTTATAAATCGGATAATCTACGACGGAATCACGCTTCACTGGATCGCAACGTAATTCATTGTTAATTCTGTCTATGCGAAGAGCGGTGTCTTTTGTGTCTTTGTTGTCTTTGGTACACACAAATTCGTAGTGCGGTTTTGATGTTTAGTTCTCATATAGCCAACCCGGAGAACTTCATACACTTGACACTTAATATCTGTTTAGTTCTCATATTAGGGGACTAGCCGACCCGGCAAACTTCATTCACTTGGCAATACTCGCTGTCTATCGTGCAGAAGAACTTTCCGTGAAAATATGCATGTTTAAATACACACACATGCAAATTCACGCCCATAGCCCCGAAAGGGTAGGCAGATGCACAACCAGGGCACCTACGTCTGGCCAATGACACTAAGTTCCATAACGTGACAGGTGGCAAGCCTATCGCCAACTGGGCACATATATTCAATCCCGGACAAAGTCACACTTATTAGAAAAGTGAAAATATCCATTTTAATTTGATTTTGTTGCCAAAACCGAGAATCGAACCCGGGATCTGAAGAAGTCGAGCCCGACGCCGGAACACTAAACCACAGTGGCGATATGCTTAAATATTTTCGACTCGCCCGGATTGGTATGCGCCGCCGCCATAACGTCATGACGTGTTCCGGTTCGGAGTGTAAGGTAGCCGGTAAACTGGCTTTTTCTCGAGGCCTAACATCCTAACCTTAGGTTGGCAACGCACCATTACCATCTTTGGTGTCTCTAGGCGGCGTGAATTCCTAACTATCGGGAAATCCGTTTGCTTGTTTGCCTTAATATAACAATAAAAAAAAAGTAAGATGACCCTGTATTTGGTCAATTTACAGAAAGTGCTGTTACGTTTGTAATTTCAAAACTACAAAACCTATGACTTCTAAAAGATTTCGTTACAATCTGTGAAGCACATACTGCAAATAAAAAAACGAACCCGTCCGTTCGTCACTGTCCTGATTTTTAATCAGTAACTGCGCGAATTTTTACTCGAAATAAGTTCAAATAGCTATTTAACATGACAAGTAGAATGTATTGTGCTTTATATTCGAATGCGGATTTTTTATACACTCAAATATAATAATAAAGCATTTCGTACATCTCAGTCAAGGCGCAAATATTTTTCGGTCGCAAATTTATAAGACCAGTTTGTTATAAAGTCACATACACATTAATAGTTTTGAAGTTATACTTCCTTTGGCGCGTTAGGAAAAAATGATGAGGGTTTAAAAATTAACGATGCGCGCCCACACCGTCACGAAAAACCGACATGATGAAGTTAGCTATAGATAACATTTTAGTTTTTATTAAATATAAAATAAACTATATTTAACTAAATAATGCATTATAATAAAACTTTTAATATATTAAATACCTTTTTTCTATGGTTAGTGTCATTTTGTTTACAAATGTAAAATAAGGCAAAAGATAAAATTTTTAAAAAGATTTTTATCTTATTACGCCGAAGAAGTATAACTTCTAACGCGTGTACATAAGTACACACACTATTTTTTTAAATTAAATCTGTCAATAAAAAAAACAACTTGCATTTTTATTAAAAACTTTCTATTTAATTCAGAAAGTTTTTATTTAATCATAGTAATATTTTAAATTTTTACTAAGTATCTATGCTAATAAATAAAAAGTAATAAATTTACAATCTCAAAACTAGGTAGAAACTCAAAGTAGGCAGCTGTCAGATAGCCCTATCTCTTGCTTACGCACCGCGTGGCTATTAGGCACTTATTTCAAGGACACGGCCGAGTTACTATACTGTATAGATAATATTACCGTAGCTCAGTGTACTGTCACAATCTAGGTAAACTGTTAGTCACGGCTGTCAGTCGCGTCTATCAGCCGCGTTCGATTGTATGTTTAAAACGTAAATTGTGCCCGTCCCATCGTGTGTTATTGCGATGGTCGCGAGGATGTCGTACATGTGAATCAAGCCTTAGTCAATATGGAGAAGTAGCCAGTAAGCTAGTAACAGTGTTAAACAGGCACTAAAAACTCCATTAGCCGTGATTACTCCATACGGCAATGTATTTTTCTTTATTACCCTCCGTGTATATTTTGTTCGTTGTTAGTACGCAGTAATAGTTATAGTATAGCGAGTTTTATATTGAAGATTATTTATAGCTAGTCACACCCTCTATCTGACTGTCGTGTTCATCCATTTACTAGTGAATATCCTGATTAAACATAGATAGCTTATGAACACAAAAAAAAATAGCAAAAATTACGATTTTTAAAGGAATACATATTAGTACCTACCTGCTAACAAAATAAAAAAATATATCTTTATCGATCAGACACTTGTGATGATAATAAAAGATAGAATCAAGATAATAAAAGAAAGAATTAAAAAAAACTAAAGTAGTTGACTTATATTAAAATAAAAATAATTTCTTGACGGCCATACCTCTAAGGTAAGATGTACAAACAGAGCGCCAAAGACTACAGAAGACATTAAGTATCACAATGTCTATCACGTGAATTTTCGCCAAACGCGCATATACCCAATTCCACGCAACATTGTTTTTATTTAAAAAATGAAAAAACACGGTTTCTCTTTGTCCGACCCGTGAAAACCCTGGGCCTCATGAAGACAAATCCAATACCGGACCTAAGTATATGGACATGAAATACCCTCTAAGTATATGGACATGAAATACCTACGAAAAAGCTTGCTATTGGCTACAAAATATGGCACTAGTCTGAAGTTAGCTGAAATTTGAAAGTAAAAATATTCAACATGTCATTTTGATTCGAATAAAAACGTGATTAGAAATAAAGAAAAGGAAACCAGATTTTAATTAAATGAACTAAATATGCTTGTAAGTATATTTTCTTTTTGACTGGTGGTACTCAAAATGTATACTCAAAAAACATTTTCACCACGAGATTCTGATAATTTAAATTATCTAAGGAATATTTCGGAGTATGCATTTCTTGATTGCATTATTATCTACTGGTGCCTATCTTTATTTTTTCGATTTTCGAAAAAAAAAATAACTTGTCATATCTCTTAAAAAAAACGAAAATTTTTAAAAATGAAAAAAGGCGTTTGTTTAATTTTTAATTATCTAATGGCGCCTATATTTATTTTTTTTAATTTTCAGTTTTTTTAAAAATAATTAATTAAATTAATTTTTCATTTTTTTTACATTGTCATATGAACTTAAAAAATAATTTTATTAACAAAAACTAAAATGACATGCTTTCCTGTTATATTTATCAAAATGTGATCCATTTTATTTCTTCTGGATTTTTTATCAGTTTATTAATATGACAAGTTAATCATAAAATTAATAAAAATGAAATTATTTAAAAAAAGATGAATAATTTAATTTGTTTTTATATTTTTCTTTATTTTCTACAAACAATACATTAACTTCTTCGATATATCTTCAAATAAACATGGATTACACACAGACATTTTGGTAAATTTTTAAATGATTTTATTCATATTTGTGTGCTTGGAAGAAATTAACTAGTTATTAACTCAAGTAAAGTATGTTTAATGTCAATGTGATAAATAAATCTTTATAACGTAGTATTTCGTAAATTGATAAATAATGATTTATTATTATTTGTGCCAGTGGTTTTTTTGTGCCAGTGGATATTTTTTTCTATCGATAAAATTTGTTAAAAATGAAATTTGTTGTCAATAATTGTATTTAACATGATTTATTAAAGTGTGCTAAAAATTTCGATGAAATCGGAGATAATCCTATCAATAATAAGCCATTATATTTAAAAGTTTACCAACATTTCGGTGTGTAATGTATGTTTATTTGAAGTCATATTGAAGAAGTTAATGTATTTTTTGTAGGAAATAAAGAAAAATATCATTAAAAATATAAAATCAAAGTAAATTAAAAAAAACCACTGGCACAAATACATTTTGCAAAGGAGCCCGGACCAACAAGGGAAAAAATTTCATTCATCTTCACCATTAAATAGGTCGTCAAGATAAGTGAATTTTTTATGCATTAAGAACTCAAAAACCGCTAGTCGAGTTATGATAAAATTAATTGGAGACCACTTCGGAATCATGACCTATTTTTAAAAAAAAGAACCATCGCAATAAGTCGGCTATAGACGGAGTAATCGCGTAAGTTAAAAACAGTTATAGTCAAAGTGGGAACCTTCTTCTATTTAAAATAGTCGTTTAAAAAACGTACTTTGTGTAATTTTTTAAGATAAAAACTTAAGATAACCTTAATCTCACCTAAAGAAAGAAAGAAAATCATTTATTTGCGCAATATGTGTGTAAATGAGACGTCACAAAAATGTTTAAATATATCAACATAATCTACTATATTTTGGTTTGTAAATATTTTAACATTTAAAAAAAATATTATTTAATTACATATGCTTTAACTTTCAATCCAGTTGTTTATATCTATAACCAGTTTAATTATTTATTCTCAAAACATTTAAAAATTATAATTAAATTTAGCCCTATCTACCGTAAACTACTAAACTAAATGAAATACTAACCTAAATACATAAGAAGAATTCCTTTAGCTATCGTTTGTGTCTACTTTTGGAATACTTCATCATAATATTAATACGTGAAGCAAAAACTTTGGACCCCTTTTTACAAAAATTACGCAAACGGAGGAGTATAAAATTTGGCGAACTTATAGTCTATGTATAGAATTGCAGAAAGCTAATATTTTTCAAAAATGACGCTTACAAAGTACATTAAATCAGAAAACAATTAACATATGATTATGATACCGATAAAATATCACAGATGGCACACTAATTACATTCATAAACTTTGAAAACAAAGTAGTTTGTCTTAATAAATGAAGATGGCGTTCTAATCAAAAAGGTATTAAATTGTATCAATAATTACTATCAAATTTCGACCAATGGGCGACCACTAGTTTAGATTATCATCTGTCAAGGAATTTCGAAATTAACCCAAAGTTATGGATATCGTAGGTACTGGTCCTGATATCGACTGAGCAGACAACTTTGCCTGTTCATCAGCTGCGTCCCAACCCAAGGAGCTGGTTCTAATGTGTTGAAGTTATACTAATTTGCTTCAATGTCTGTAAGTGATTTGAAGGGTTGAGTTCGAGAACGGTTTAACTGTTTTTTTTTAAAGGTATCATCGCGCCCATATCCCCGAAGAGGTAGGCAGAGGCACAACCAGAGCACCCACGACTAGCCGAAAATATTAAGTCCCACAATGTGATAGGTGGCAAGCCTATCGCCAACCGGGCACATATCCTATCCCGAGCAACATTATTTTATTAGAAAATTGGTAAAACTCAATTTTGTTTTTGTTGCCCGACCCGGGATGCGAACTCGGGACCTCATTTAAATTAAAAAAATAATAATAAAATAATTAAATAAAAAATAATTAAAATTGGTTCGCGTCAGATTACGTATTTGTTAGTTAAACCATTTTCAAACTCAAAACCCTTTATTTGTGAAATAGAATTAGACATGAATGCAAGTAGTCATTCAGAGCACGTTAAATGAGGCTTAATCATAATAAATACTCACTCAAAATCGACTTAGCAAATGTGATTTAATAACTTTTAAGGTAGTGTGTTAACACTAGTTTAGTAGCCGTTTTGGTGTCACATTTTAATAGGATGACGTTATTATGGTCCAGGATCTAGTATTTCATGTTCACATTTTAATAAGGATGAGAGACTGTTTTCTTGGTAGTTAGAATACAACCAAGGCCCATATCATACATTTTATAGATTTTCCGATGTCCCGTAGCCGGAATGTTAGCCCTGATATGCAAGGCAAACCCCACCCTGCAAACTGTAACTTGACAACATTAATATAGAGACACAAATAGCCCACACACAGCACCATATTGCCCCCTTACTAATAAATTAAAATTAATAGAGAATCTTCACGCCTATATCCCCGAAGAAGTAGGCAAAGGCACAACCAGGACACCCACGACTAGCCGAAGATACTAAGTCCCACAATATGATAGGTGACAAGCCTATCGCCAACCGGGCACATATGCTATCCCGAGCAACCAGATTAACGAGCGCGTAAGTTTTATTTGTAAAGGTGTAAGAGTTTACATTTATATAAGCAACTATGTTTCGATACATTTATCAAATTTAGAAGATTCCCTCTATTTGATTGATTTAAATGCGAATTGATTTCAAGTAGCTATAGCCCACTTAGGGATAGCGCCCACTATTGACGGGGTGGAGCGTGTCGGGACGGGGCGCATCGCATTGCAAAGGCGGATTTTTGTTACTCAGTACCTGAGTAAAGTATACAAATAGAGAGGTTCCATTCAACGTTAAAATCGGCAAGCATAGATAGTGGTGCCATCTAGTAATTGTCATACGAATCTACAAGTATGGAAAATGGCGCCTCTAAAAGTTGTCATACGAAACTTTAGCGTTAAATGCCATGAGTGTTCTATTCTTAATAGTGATATACAGATCTCTGGTCACTGTAGGAAGCATCGGGGAATGCTCGCGGGATGCTGCCCTGCCACAGTGGGTGCTGCTCCATACAACATGTAAGCAAGCGATCTAGGCGGATTATTGCGCTGCGATGCGCCCCGTCCCGGCCCGTCCAAATGGGCGCTATCCTTTAAAGCACATTAGGTCCCATTTGAACACATCTTGTTTATGTTTATTTTAATGCAATCATACACAAATTATAATGGAATAAACATTTACTAGATGTAATTTAACCAGCTGTTACCAGCAGTGTCATCTGAAATTTAAGCCATCTTTCAAGTTCTATTAAACTGCACACTGTGTGCAAATTTTATAAAAATCGGTTAAATAGCTTCTCCTAACCTATCTATAGCAACATCGTGACAGTAAAGTAAAGTTACGTAATGTAGCTGGTATTTCTACTGTTCACAAACTAAACTTCTTTTAGATACATGCCATCTTTTTCCAATGAAACAAATATGAAAGAGATGGAACATTTCAGACATATCAGATATATAAACTTGTGACGTTTTTAATCAACATCTTCGCAGAAATAAATTAAAAGTCTTTAGAAATGTCATGTACAAACCAATCTGACAGCATTAAACGTTGTTTCGTCTCTTTCTATTACTATATTTGAGAGAAGAAAGCGATTACTTGAAAATGTAGTAAGTGCGCAACATTACCTTAAGCAACTTAAGCAACAAGTAAGAATCAGTTGACCATGAATGGCAACGGACATAACTAGGATTTTGTATGGAGGGGAACAGACAAAGAAAATTGTAAACTGCATTGTTTTAATCATGGTACCTATTTGCTTATAACATTTTTTTTCAAACTTCTCCTTTCCCAATTAACACTTATCAACAAAAATATCTTGCCTACGCTTAACATACATGGCTTATTCTGACGGTTTTCGGTCATTCGGAGAGTGGCAGTACTATGTGAACGCTCTCCTAGAGGAGGGGGGGCCAGACTATGCCCGTAACTTGCTACGTCAATGGCAGTGGCCTTATTGTGCGCCATGCGACCGGGCTTTCATAATGTCCATAAAACACCAGCATGTCCATCTATAAAAAAAACTAGCATACGTTTATCTTATATCATTACGTTTTGTTTTCTTTCTCCGACGTTAATTAGTATTATCCTGCTAATATTATAAATGCGAAAGTTTGTGAGTATGTATGTATGGATGTTTGCAACCCTTTACGTTCAAATAGCTGAACATATTTGTTGAAATTTGGAACACAGATACATTGTGACATGGATTTATATATACGCTACTTTTAATCCCAACCGCACAACGGGTTCCTGTGTAAACGCAGGAGAAGCCGCAGGCAACAGCTAGTATTGAAATATTAATGTTTTAAGAGCTCATGGTAACCCCCGTGAACACAGATTTGAGATATAGAGCTGCCTTTGCCTTAAACGTTGTGGACGACATGATGCGTTTGAAAAATAGATCTATACTAATGATATAAAGACGAAAGGTTTGATTTTTTTGTTTGTTTGAAATGAATAGGCTTCGAAAATACTGGACCGATTTAAAAAATTCTTTCACCTTTAGAATACTACATTATCCCTAAGTGACATAGGCCTGTTTCATCAAAATCGGTGCTGTAGAAACCAAATTAAGCAGGTGAAGCTGCGGGAAACTGCTAGTTACCAATAAACTTCAACATTTCATACATTAAAACTTCACAGTTAATATGAAATAAAATTAACATTTGAAAAAAAAATCTTAAACTTTTGTAATGAACTTAATAAATTATGCTTCTGTACTCAAACAAACCCACTCACCCACATACAGATTACATAACATAATGAAAGGTCAAGATAATTAACTTTTTAAAAGTACGCTTATACTGAAAAGGTTTTATTTCGTAATAAAATATTGGAAGTCAAAAGGCATTTTCTTTTGTTAGCTGGAAAACTTACTTCTTCTTAAGATCTTAGAAAATTATTTATTTGCGGAATATGTGTGTAAATGAAATGTTTCAAAAATATTTAAGCAAACCAATTTATTTTACTTACAAGTACAAAATATGGTAGAATAAATTAATAGTCTTCGTTTTATTTATATTGACATTTTTTTGGGATGAAATAGCAAAGTAAAAAATTAGGATATGGCTCTTTTATGGCTGTATGTACATGGATTTTTTATGATAATGGAAGGCAGACAAGGTAAAATGAATAAACCCCGTGTTGGTTGCTCAGCCGGTAGGTAGGTAGCTCAAGTAGCCGGTAAACTTACATCTGCTTTAGGCATCAGGTTGGCAACGCACCGTTACCACCTTTGGTGTCTCTAGGCGGCGTGAATTTCTTTGCATCAGGAAATCCGTCTGCTTGTTTGCCTTCCAATATCATAAAAAAATCTAAATTATGTCAAATTTTCATTGTAATTTGATCGTGATGCCATACACGCGATTGTTGCGCACCGATTTTATATTTTACCGTCACGTAAGGTGCAAACTTGCTTCGAGTTAAATTTTCATGTTTCTTAAAATGCTAAAGTTGTGACTTCAAAAGTTAGAGTTGCAACTTGCAAATCAATACCTTAAGCGCAGTAAAACTGCAAAGAACTGTCTTTCAATATCCCGCCCGAAAGATTTTTTAAGTAAATTAATTAATGAACTACCCGCGAGATGGCAGAAGTCCAAGGATAATGTTTAATCATAGTATAAAACCATTGCATACTTTGGTTAAATAAATACATTATAGGGGCAAGTGCAAGGCAACCTATGTAGTCTAGTCAACAAGTTCAAAAACGTGTTAAATAGACATAAAGCTCTTAAAAATATGTGCCATAGCTCATTCAATTCGGAATGACGTCTAAAAAAATGTTTTTTAAGGGTTTATTAGCAAATAAAAAATTGCGATTGTTATTAACAAAATAAGATAAAAAAAAGGTATTTAGTTTTTCGTTAATAACTTTTAAAATAATGATATTTAAGGAATTTTAAATAAAGAACCTGAAAGAGGAGAAAATTTCCAATAAAAAGTCCTAACTCCCGGAACTCTATCTATATTATTTATAATTTGTTTTTAACGCTGAAAGTAAGACTCCGCGAGGGCGTTACGGCATAGGCGCGCCGCCTAAAAAGCCGGTATAACACCTAAAATATTTTTTTTTAATATTAAATAACAATTTAAAAATTTGAATAAATTATTGTGTAATCTAGACACTTGAACGAAAAAAACCTTGGTGAAAAAAAAATTTGTAGATTTTTCAAAAAGTTACACCATTGTTAATTAACAATTTTTTTTCCAATCTCTGTTTTTATAAATTACCGTATAAAAGTTTAAATAATTGGTCTATAAATTTTTCGCTTCGTGGAGCTCTTTTTGTTTAGGTACTTAATAAAATTATGCAAAAAAATAATTATTAAAGTTAATTATTTTGTTAATTATATTTTTTTTAAACTAAATAAAAATGAAATTTCTAAAAAATGTTATCAAAAAACAATTTTTTGGTAACACATTTTTATTGCTGTTTTCGCAACTGATATAGGTATTAATTAACATTGGAAAAAAAAAATTTACGTCATTTGTTAAGAAATTGTTTATAAACAAATAAATATTATGCAATAATGAAATTACAGCCGTTACATAATATGATAATAAATAATAGTTTAAAAGTTATAACAATTTTTAACTTGACAAATTATGTAACGGCTGTAATTTCATTATTGTATAATATTTAAAAGTGTTGTGAAAAATACAAAAAAAAAAATTCTTAACTTTGTTATATATGGTTGTTATTGTAATTTTTTGAAGTTTTCGAAAAAAAATATAGCGGTTAATATTATTTGTTTATAACAAATTGTTAAGTTAATAAACAATTAAATTATTTATAAAAAAATATTTCTCTGTTATTCCATTGACAAGAGTAAGTGATGATTTTTAAGAATAAAATAATTTCTTAACTAATTATTTAAACAATTGAAATATAAAAAAACGATTATTAACAATAAAAAACATTATTTAAGAATTTTTTTTTAAATCATCATTTCACCTATGCTATAAGATAATAAAAAAAAATAAAAATCCCAAAATAGTCTGTTTATAAACAATTTCTTAACAAATGACGTAAATTTTTTTTTCCAATGTTAATTAATACCT